>NW_019167871.1:1278366-1480148 GCF_002303985.1 Durio zibethinus
GCCAAAAACACCTTCAATAATCCTTTAATAATTTTTAAGAGGAGATTATTGAAAGCATTTTTAGTCAAAAATGCCTTTAAAAAATCTCCTCCTTAAAATTTAAAGGGATTATTGAAGGCATATTATGCAAAAAAACGCCTTTAATTAATTCTTTTAAAAAATTTGAATGTATTAGTGAAGGCATTTTTAGTCAAAAAAATACCTAGAATAATCTTATTGTTAAAATTTTAATGGATTATTGAAGGCATTTTTAGTAGAAAATCACCTTCACTGATGTTTTTCTGATAAAAATGAAAGGGATTATTGAAGGCGTATTATGCAAAAAATGCCTTCAATAAATTCTTTCAAATAATTTGAAAGAATTAATGAAAACGTTTACAGTCAAAAACACCTATAATAATCTCATAAAAATTTTAAAAGATTATCGAAGGCATTTTTGGTAGAAAAACTGCCTTCACTACTATAAAAATTATAAGTGAAGGCATTTTTTTTGCCAAAAAACACTTTCAATAATCTCTTTAAAATTTGACCATAAGATTATTGAATGGGTTTTTACTAAAAAATGCCTTTAATAATTTCAAAAAAATTTTAAAAGAAAATTATTGAAGGTTTTTTTTTTTTAAATACCTTCAATAATCCGGTCTATTTTTTCAATAATTTGTTTATTGGAGGTGTTTTATGCAAAAAAACACTTTCAATAATCCTATCCAAAAATATTAATATGATTATTGAAGGCATTTTATAAAAAAAAAAAACACCTCTAATAATTTCTTTTAAAAATTTTGAAAAGCGATTATTGAATGTGTTTTTAGTCAAAAATGCCTTCAAAAATCTCTTTTTTAAAATTTAAAGGGATTATTAAAAGCGTATTATGCAAAAACACATTCAATAAATTCTTTCAAAAAATTTAAGGGAATTAGTGAAGGCGTTTATAGTAAAAAATGCCTATAATAATCTCCTTGTCAAAATTTAAAAAGATTATCGAATGTGTTTTTGGTAGAAAATCGCTTTCACTAATATAAAAATTATAATCGAAGGCATTTTTCTGTCAAAAATATCTTTAATAATCTCCTTAAAATTTGACTATGAGATTATTAAAGGCATTTTTACTAAAAAATACCTTTAATAATCCCAACAAATTTTTGAAAAGAAATTATTAAAGGTATTTTTTTTTTTAGAAAATGCCTTCAATAATCTAGTTAATTTTTTCAATAACTTGTTTATTAGAGATGTTTTATGCCAAAAATGCCTTCAATAATCCTATCTAAAAATATTGCGAGGATTATTGAAGGCATTTTATAAAAAAAAAAATACCTCTAATAATTTTTAAAAAAATTTTGAATAGGAGATTATTAAAGGTATTTTTAGTCAAAAATACCTTTAAAAATCTCCTCGTTAAAATTTAAAGGGATTATTGAAGGCATATTATGCAAAAAATACCTTCAATAAATTTTTTCAAAAATTTTGGGGGAATTAGTCAAGGCGTTTGTAGTAAAAAAATACCTATAATAATCTCCTCGTCAAAATTTAAGAGGATTATCGAAGACGTTTTTGGTAGAAAGCCACCTTCAATGATATAAAAATTATAAGTGAAGGCATTTTTGGTAGTGAAGGCATTTTTCTACCAAAAATGCCTTCAATAATTCTCTTAAAATTTGACAACGAGATTATTAAAGGCTTTTTTACTAAAAGACACCTTTAATAATCTCAAAAAATTTTAAAAAAAAACTATTGAAAGCATTTTTTTTTTAGAAAACACCTTCAATAATCTTATCCAAAATATTAAGAGGATTATTGAAGATATTTTATAAAAAAATACCTCTAATAATTTTCTTTAAAAATTTTGAAAATGAGATTATTAAAGGGATTATTGAAGGTGTATTATGCAAAAAATACCTTCCATAAATTCTTTCAAAAACTTTGAGAGAATTAGTGAAAGTGTTTGTAGTAAAAAACGCCTATAATAATCTCTTTGTCAAAATTTAAAAGGATTATCAAAGGCGTTTTTGGTAGAAAATCACCTTCAGTGATATTCATTGGATAAAAATGAAAGAGATTATTAAAGGTTTTTTCTGTAAAAAATGCCTTCAATAAATTCTTTTAAAAAATTTGAGAGGTTAAGTGAAGGTGAGGATTATTGAAGGCATTTGTTTATTGAAAATGCCTCTATTTGTCAGATGTATGCACGTGTATCTTACAAATCTAATAAAATCATCCCCAAATTTAGCGCATCCAATCCCCAACTTCAAGCTTCATATTCATTAATTTACTATTTCTCTTTCTAGACCAACTACAATTTACTTTCTTTTTTCTTTCAGCTTTTACTATTTGAGCTTTTTTTTTTGGAACCCTATTTTTACTATTCCTTAGTTATTTACTTTAGCTTTTACTTTATTCTACTATTCTTTCAATTTTTGCAATTTGTAATATTCTTTTTGGTTTCAAATTTTTCTCCAAAACCTTCCTCAAATATCCATTTGGGAACCATCATCCACTTCCCTTTCCCTTTCATTTTGTTTTTTTTTTTTGGGTTTCATCTAAACTAGTTTTATCTTATTTCAACCCCAACTACAAATATTCTAGGCTAAGGTCTGGGTTAGCAGCAAAGTTTGCTTTATATCAGGTAGCTAAGAAAATACTTCACAACAAGGAGTTCTGGTCTTCTGTAAGTACTGGTCTTGTTATTATTTTTAGTTTAAAACATAGTAAATTAAGTATTTTACATGTTCATTTTTATATAAATTATTTATATAAATTTGGTTAGAAAGGCAAGTACTAAATAGATAAGGAGTTGGATGCAAAAATCAAGATTAAGTTAAGAGTACGGAGATGGAGTGAAAATTTTTCTTAATTTTGTATTTGAGAATACAAGTAAAGATAATATGATATTATGCCCATGTGTGAAGTGTGCTAATATTGATTAGCAAATATGTGAAGTTGTTTTTGAACATTTAATTTGTATTGGATTTGTCTCAGGATATATTAATTGGTATTTTCATGGAAAATCTGTGTCGTTAAGGTCTTCCACTAGAGTTCTTTCAACTTTAAGGACTCTCTAATATCAACATGATATTTTTAAAGTAAATTGCATTGAAGGCATATTACGAGATGCTTTTAATTCATTAACCAATATTTTTTGTAATTCGTCTCCCAAAATGATGGATTTAATGAGTCAAATGTTGAAATAATGAATTTGGTGAACATGGATAGGTGTAGGTGACCAACAACCTAAAGGAAAAGCATTAAAGTTTTATAGGTTGCTTAAGGATATGAATGAAGAACTTTATGAGGGATTTAAACATTTAAGGTTATCTTTCTATGTTCATCTTTTTCACTTGAAATGCTTATGTGGATGGATGAGAAACTCTTTGACTTTATTATTGGAGTTTGTGAAAAAAATATTTCTTTTTACAAAAATCTCAGAATCTTATAAGGAATTAAAGAAGATGATCAAGGATTTGGGTCTTGGATATGAGAAAATTCATAGTTGTCCCAATGAATTGCATGTTGTATTGGGGTGATAGAAAAATCAAAGAATATTATCATTTGTGGTGGTATTTCTTATTAAGTAACAAAAAATCTTAATGAAAGGTTGAATGAGGATAGGTGATGAGGTCTATGTAAAAAAGAAGCCTGTAAGGGTTTTATGCTATTTTCATTAATCAAGACTTCATGGCTCTTTATGTCTTTCCAATAACTGCCAGATTCATGAGGTGGCATCATGAAGATAGCGCAAAGGATGATGAATCATTGAGGCATCTTATAGATTCTTTGGCATGAAAATAATTTTATTCCAGATTTCCAGACTTTGCATTTGATCCTCAAAATGTTATGCTTGGACTAGCATCTGATGGATTCAACCTATTCAAAATGATGAATATTTCTTATATTACTTGGCCAATTGTATTGATTCCATACAATTTACCATGATGGATTGTCATGAAGTAATAGTCATTTATCTTATCTATGATAATTACCAAAAAAAAAAGGTCTGGGTAATAATATAGAGATCTACTTACAACCTCTTATTAAAAAGTTAAAACAATTATGGGAAGGAGTTAAGACCTATGATGCATCAAAAAAAATTTTCAAAATACATGCTGCTTTATTATGAACTATTAATGATTTTTTTGCTTATGCGAATTTATCTGGTTGGAGCGTAAAAGGTCATTATGCTTGTCCATGTTATGTTACACAGACATGTTCGAAATGGTTACTTAATGGTAGGAAGTTCTGTTATATGGCACATCATCGATGGTCAGATGATAATCATCAATTTAGATTCTAAAAATATCTCTTTGATGGAACTGAAGAGTTGAGGAAATTGTCTTTACCAATTAATGAGTCTAATATATTGTTAAAGTTAAAAGATATCAATTTCGCTTATGAAAAAATGACTCAATCGAAGAAAAGAGTGAGGGACATCTTTGAAGGTGTCTGACTTCATATTACTCAAGTTGGTGATACTGATACTCAAGTTAGTTATCTTGATGTTCAAAGTGATGAGAAAAATAATGAAAAAGATAACCCCACGAGTCTGAGTTATGAAAAAAAAAAAAGTATCTTTTTTTAGCTGACTTATTGAGAATATAATTTATTACGTCATAACCTTGATTTGATGTACATAGAAAAAAATATTTGCAAAAATTTCATCGGGATAATTTTCAATCTGATAAAAGATCAAAGGATGACTTCAAGATTCAGCTTGACCTAGTTAATACGGGGATTCACCCTGACCTTTATCTGAAGCTACTTCTTAATGACAAATATCGATTGCCTCCTGCTTATTTTAGGATTTCTAAAGCTGAGAAAGATGTGTTTTGCAAGGTTTTGAAAAATGTGAAAGTTTCAGATAGCTATGTGTCAAATGTTTCAAGATGTGTGAATCTGAAAGAGCAAAAACTTTCTTCATTGAAATCACATGATGATCACATTTTGATGTAAGACTTATTTTCCATTGCTTTACGCTCATCAATGTCAAAGCAAGTCACTTCAATGGTAATTGAATTGAATAACATATTTAAAGCTTTTATGTGGAAAAGTCTAAATGTGGAAGAGCTTGACAAACTTGAAGATCGAACTGCGATTACTTTATGTCATTTAGATAAGATTTTTCCTCCAAACTTTTTCACTATTATGATGTATTTGGTTATCCACCTTCTATATAAAGCAAAAATCGATGGACCGGTTTACTATCGATAGATATATCCTATCGAAAGGTGTTATTTGCTAATAGCTCAATTAGGTTTTTAGTGTTAATCATATCACTCTAGTTAAAAGGATATATGACAAATGTTTTATGCCATAGATTTTTAGGGAGGTTAAAGTCTTATTATCACAACAAACGCTATCCGAAAGGTTTTATTGCTGAAAGATATTTAGCAAAAGAGTATATGACATTTTGTTCTCATTATTTGGAAAATGTTGAAATGAGATTTAATAGACCATCGAGAAATATTGGTATGCAACATACTGACTTTGCTTACAATTATCTTTTTGAAAGTTTTGAACAACCAATAGGCAAAGCTGAAATGATGGAGTTAGATGATAAATCTTAGGCACAAGCACATCAATATATTCTTTTCCATCATGACTCAACTGAATCGTTTCGCACGTAAGTTTTTTTGTAAGGAAATAATTCATTCCATTAAGCATAATTTATTGTATTTTTGTTATTGTTAATACTTTCTCATGATGCTTTATAGTGAGTATAGAAATCATTTGAGAGCTCATGCATATTATTGATGATCAAACCCACGAGAGCTTGATAAGTTGTTCATCGAAAACTTTCATGAATGGTTATAAGTAACTGTAACTAATGCCATACTTTTCATTATGAGAAATCTACATAGAATGCTTATGATATAACTAATATTAATAAATATATATTTATTCCACATTTATAGGTTTGGAGTGGAAGGCTTGTTAGTGAAGAGGTGAAGTGTCTTTCACAAGGTTCGAACAAGATTATGAAACGATACAAAGTTTTTATCATTAATGGATTTAGATTTCACACTAAATGTCATGAGAGATTTAAAAGTACACGAAATTCAAGAGTTATTGTTACTTCATCAACTACTAGCTTATGCCAGTGCTAAGGACACAAACCTTTTAGAAGGAAATGTTGACTATTATGGCATGATTACTGACATCATTGAGTTGGATTATTATGGCAAGTGAAAAGTTATCTTATTTTGGTATGATTGGGCTGATGTGAATAGTGCAAAGGGTATTAACAAAAATCAGCTTGGATTTATACTTGTGAATTTTTCTTGATTAATTTATACTAGACAATAGCTCATCGATGAACCTTATGTTTTTTCATTTCAAGTCAAACAAGTTTTTTATTCTGAAGACCCCAAAGAATTGGGTTGGTTTGTTATTTTTTAAAACACACCTAGAGACTTATTTGATATGGGGTTAAATACCAGAGATGATGTTGAACATGGAACTGAATGTTAACATTTTGTTGAACAAAACTTGGATGAACATATCTTCAGTACCTTTGCTCAGTGGGTCCTAGATGTTAATGAAGACATTTATGAACCATGATGTATCATCTATATTTCGTAATTCTAATGTTTAACACATAATGTAATAAATGCTTGTATGTAATTAATATCGCATTCACTATTGTATATTTATTGTGTTATAATTCATATATTATCTTTTAATTTAATTAAATCGATATGTTCTTTATCTATTGTTGGTTATGATTTTTTAACCTCTCAATGTCTTTATATATGTTCTAAACTAATATCTTTTATATATTCGATTTTATAATACAGCTAAGTTATAATGTGAAGGAGTAGATTGACAGGAAGACATATCAGAGATATTAATTCAGAACCGTTTGCAGCACCTATTAATCTTGGCTATGAACTGAATCCTTTGGAAGGGAATGAACGTACTGTCAGTTCTAACTCAGTCACTTCTAATCCTTCAACTGCTATTGGATCTGACAATATGAGAGGTTCAAGTTTAGATAGTATTCCGTCAATTGATTCTACTTTTAATTTAAATGCAGGTATCATATACCCCATATTTAGAATTCGATTATAATGAATAAAGTATTGGCATTTTACAAATTGATTTTTTATTTTTTGCAATTGATAACAATGGTCAATGGAGAACCAGAGGCTGGACAACTTTGAAGGAATTATTTGCACTACCTTCGAATGAGCATATTATAGTGTTTGCAAACTCTGATAGGCAACCAATTAGTGAAAATGCTCAACTGTTGGCTGGATTTCTAGGCATGATTATCCATAATGGAATGAAATTGTCTATTCATTATAAAACATGGCATAAAGTTACAGCAGAAGTTAAGGCCAATGCTTTAAACTTTATTGAGGTATTAGTATAATTAATTACATATAAAAATATAATTATTTTACATTTAGTTTATTGATTTAAACTTTTTTTTGTATTATTATAGTCAAGATTTGTACTTAAAATACCAATTTCATTTGTGCTTAAGTCATTGGGAAAGAAATGGAAAGACCATAAGCATAATTTGAAAAACAAGTATTTCGATCGAAATACTACTGTAAAGGCCACAATGGAAAATCTAGCTCGTAATATGATTAGGTGGTAGTATGAACAATTTGTTAGATTTTAATTTTCAAGAAAAGAAGAGGTACTAATTTATAACTTTTAATATTAGTTTTAAATAATAAAAGTGTTTTATGCTTTAAGTTGGTAATATTTGTATTTCTACGATATGCGTAATTATTTTTTATGACAGAAAAGAGAACAGATTGAGATTGGTAGCAAAAAGCAACAGAAATATAGCCACACAAGTGAATCAAAAAGTTTTGTAAGAAAGTAAAAAGAAATCGTAAGTTTATGATATTAAACTTATCCAAATGAATGAACTTTTTATGCCATTAAAAGGTAAAATTGTAAATTAACAGTTATTATTCTATTTTAATAGTTTTGATAGTTTCAATACATGATATTAAACTTATGCAAAGTATTGAACTTAGTTTCCATGGTTGATATATATGAAAAAGTTATTGTTTAGGTATATTTAGGACTTTTTATACCGTTAATAGGTAAAAATACAAATTTGTTATTATTGTTCTATTTTAACAGTTTAGATAGCTTCAATACATGATATTAAACTTATCTGAATGATTGAACTTGGTTTTTACGATTGATATGTGTGAAAAAGTTGTTTAAGTCTATTAGGGACTATTTTTGCCTTTTAAAGGTAAAAATGCAAATTAAACTTTTGGATGGCTTCAATACATGATATTAACTTGTCCAAATAATTGAATTTGGTTTACATGATCGATATGTGTGAAAAGCCAAAATGCTTTTATTGTTTACGTTTGTTTAAGACTTTTATGCTGTTAAAAGGCAAAAATATAATTTTATGGTTATATTTCTATTTTAACAATTTAGATAGATTAAATACATGATATTAAACTTATTCAAAATTTTGAACTTGATTGCCAGGCTTGATATGCATGAATAAGTTACAGTTTATATGTATTTAACAATAACATATGTTTTTATATAGAAGATTGAGATGGGTGACAAAATTAGACGTGTGAAACTTTTTTGCTTGACATATACAAAAAAAGACGGATCTTTATGAATGTTGAAACAGAGGAAATTGTGATAATTAATTACATCTATTTTAATAGAAAGTAAATATTTACTATTTTTAACATATTATGAATTAATCATTAAAACTTGATAGTTTTATCTGATTAATTTACAAGAGAAAGCAAAAGAAAAAATGGACACTGAGATTGAAGTAACATCTAATAGTTCTGTCAACATGCAAGAATTAAAAAATCAAATTTTCACAGAAGTTGCTGGAAAAGAAAGGCATAGACGGGTCTAAGGCCTTGGATTGGGTCTAACACCATCTACCTACTACGAACGTTGCTCTCAGCAATTTACATTCTTAGCAAGTCAGTCTTCGCGAAACATTTTCACATTGAGAAAGAAATTGCAAACTATACAACAACGTTTTCAGTAAATGAAAGCAGAAAGAGAATATGAGCTTGCCAAAATTGAATAAGAACGTGCTAGAATGGACCAAGAACATGCAAAATTTTAGTAGTTGCATGATCGATTTGATCATCTTGTGAATTTTGTGCAACAATAATTTTTAGGAACTAATCTCGGTGGTCACCAACTCAAGTATTATATTTAGTAAATATTTATTTTTTAATATAAAAAATAGCTTATTATTAGTTGTTAAAACTTTTATGATATTATTTAATAGGTTCTTGAGCACGCTAGTGACTAAAGTAAAAAATTCCTTCATTAAATGGCAGTATTCCAAATCTATGTAGTTATTAATTTTATACATTTTAAATTTTTTTGTTAATGTATTAAAATAATTTGAATGTTATTATACTAATTATTAAACTTTGTGTTAATTACATGTATATTTGAATGTGAATTATGTATTTATTAATTTCAGTTTTTGAATTTATGTTCATTTTTATTTCTTTTAACATTTTTTGTTTATGAAAATAATAAATATTAAAAGAAATTTAAAAAGAAAGTAAATTTCTTAATTTTGAAGCATTTATGTTTAAGAATGCCTTTAAATTCTAAATTTAGTGGCGTTTGTACCATAAAACGTTACTAAAATTAGCAGTGTTCTTATCATAAAAATGTCACTAAATTAGCTTCATTTTTATCATAAAAGCATTGCTAAATTAGTGACATTTTTTTATACAAATGTTGCTAATTTAGCAGTGATTATCTTGACAAACGCCACTTAATAGAATGACATTTTATGATATAAATGCCACCATATTAGCGATATTTTTTTTATACAAATGCCTCTAAATTAGCAGTGTTTTTCAAATACAAATGTCGCTAGAATAGCGGCATTTTATAAAAAAAAAACATCACTATTTTTCTCAACGCGTGTATAGCCAACACTCTTAGTAGCATTTTTGTAAATGTCATAAATCATTTAGTGGTGTTTAGAAACATAGCTAAATGTTGAAAAAAATGTCACTAAAAACCTATACCCCTGTAGTGATAGCAATATTATGCATTGTTGACAAGAAATTAAATGAAATTATAATAACAAGGAAAAACATTACCCTGGCTAGAAATTAAGATTCATTCGGTTCAATAATTAGTTTACTTTTAATAAGATTAAAAATAAACTAATAATGAAACTAGATGAGATTAAAATTAACAGTAAAATTATATATTTAAATATCAATGTCTTCAATTACTTAAGACATTAAGGCTGGGGTTTGAACCCCAGTCTTCGCTCTTCCTCCTTAATGTAAGGCTCTGCCCCCTCTTAAATGACCAAAAAAAATATAAATGCAACTGTGATAATAAAATTTTTATTTTTACATCAAGATAATAGACTGTCTTAAAAGTCAATTATCATTGGATTCTTGTCTTTCCAATCATGGATCAATCGGAGACTAATAACCTCACTAATGAGATGTTACTTAAATGTATCTTCGATGCACTTAAACCCCAAAAAGACTTTGGGTTCCACCTGCATAAGAGATGCAGTGTTTTCCAAGGTGGCCCCAAGTTTTGGTGAGATTCAGTCCTCATCAAATTTAACTGTTCCACTAGATCGGAATCAATCTTGTTGGAATGGATGAGGATCAATTAGTCGACCTGTTAAAGGCTAGGAAAAAGATGTGTTCAGCTAGGAAATTTAGCCACTTTGCCGGTGGAAAAAAAAGAAAAAACAAGATAAGATCAAATCAACTTTGCAATTTTTTCAATGCCACGCGATTAAAATTTTTTCTTTTATTCAAAGTCAAAGCCAAATACTTTACGTAACCAATTATTAGAGATAATTTTAAGTTTTTTACGAAAGAGACATGAGCAGAAGAAAAAATTTAGGGTACTAAAATTTGAATTTAGATATATTTAATATTATATATTTAAAATAATTATATAAATTAATTGAATTAAATTATAAATTTAATTTAAAAAAATTAATGAACCAATTAAATTAAGTTAGAAGTTTAATTTTAATTTTTTAACATAGAGAAAGTTGTAGCATAAATATAAAAGAAAAAATTATAAATGTTAAATTTGAAGTTTAAAATATCATCTTATAACTAAATATTTTAAGTTTCTAACCAATATTAATACCTAGTCTTGACAATTATGTCAGCATGAAACACCCAATAATCTTACATTAATGATTATAAAGATCTACTTAAGGAAAAAAAAAAGGAAATTCTTATCGATCAATAAATCAAAATCCTTTGAAACTACGCCAACCTCACATATATCTTGAATTGCATTTCTAATTTGGATTAGCTCATCTACATGGATTAGGGTCTGTAATTACTATAGATTTCCTTTGCAATATTGTTGAATCTAACCATTTCCACATCTTTTTTTTTCAACAATGAATGGCATATCCATGTGTGATTCTTTTCTTATCCCAAACGGCCTCTTAAATCCCTTGATTATATTAAACCTACTTACCATGAAGGTATCACCTCTTGGTTTTGTCGCTCTTCCATCCTCTAACACCCACTTTTATATGTTAGTTTGTATCATTCCAATTTTAGTCTTTCATCATTTACTATGTTAGGAAAGTGGGGTCTAACCTCATAGGTTATTTGACTATTTAAAGGCCATGAGTTTTGTGCTTTTAGGTTTCCTTAAAAAAAGCCTACATAATAAAAAGTGGGGGTTGATTTTTGGTGAAAAAAAGAGAGGAAGAAACAAAAGAGGAGCCTACGAAAGAAAAAGCAAAGCCAAGAAATAGAGAGAAAAGGAGAAAGAATAGTTGATTGAACGAAATTCAATCCGTGGTCCGATTGAGTTGAAATTGTGCATTAAGTTTATGATTCAGAGTTCTACATTCTGAACGGTGAAGATCGGGTTTGAAGCTCTCTAGGAACAATCCATGGTGTATTTATTGAGTTACATATTTGGTGAGATTTCTCTAATTATCTTTTTAGTTGTTGATTATCTTTAGTTTTAGCTAGAAAAGAACTTTATATATCCATTATTTGATAGTGAAGATTTTTTTTATGGTCCGTAGTTTTTTCCTCTACAGTGAAGGTTTACAACATAAATCTTAATATATTTTATTTTTTTTACGTTTTTTATTATTAATTGTTGTCTATTGCTGTGGGTTTACTATGATATATTGCGCTGTTGTGTTTATTGCTTCAAGCCCAATAAGTGATATCAGAACGAGAGTTATTTTGAGACATTGATACAGAAGCAATCCAAGATAGAAGTAAATTATGTTTGAGATCATGGAGGGTGATACAGGTTCTATGATAAAATTAATAACATCAAATTATTCAATTTGAAAGCCTATGATGGAAAATCATTTATACTACAAAGATTTGTATGAACCGATATTTGGTGATTCGGCTAAACCAATAGATATGAAAGATAAAAGCTAAAAAAAGTTAGGTAAAAAAATGCTGGCTACAATTATAAAATGGGTTGATATAAGCATGTTCCATCATGTAGCACAAGAGACAGATGCCCACATAGTTTGACAAAATTTGATAGCATTGTATGAGAGAAAAAGATATATGAATAAAGTTATGCTTGTTAAAAAAGCTTACAACTTTATAGTGCATGGATGGATGATTGATTACAAAGCACTTGAGTGATTTTTAAGATGTATTTAATCGGATAACTACTATAGAGCTTAAGATGGATGATGAAATGAATGTGTTATTTCTTTTGGTTCATTGTCAAATAGTTAGAATACTCTAGTTGTGACTGTTTTTAATTCAGCTCCTAATTATAAGGGACATTGGAGATGATAAAGGATAGTATGTTTAATGAAAAAGTAAGGCAAAAAGATTCAAACCCTTGGAATCAAGCTCTGGTCATAAAGAATATGGGTAAAAACATCGACAAAGGTAAAACTCAAAAGGTCGTAGTAAGTCTAAATATAGAACCAAGTCCAGAAATAAAGTGAAGTGCTTCCATTGTGGTAAGGTAGGTCATATAAAATGGTATTGCAAAATCTTGAAGCAAGAAAAAAAAGATAAGAAAGATAAGAGTTCAGATGAAGGTAATGTTACAGTAGTGAGTTTAGATAGTGATTCAATTACTTTGATTTGTACACATGGTGATTGTAATCATGTTGATGATCTCGACATTGAGTGGATAGTTGATACAGAAGTGACATATCATTGTGTTCCTAAGAGGTAGTTGTTTATAATTTATAAAACAGGAGACTTTGATTGCATCAATATAAAAAATAAGAGTGTGTCACAGATTATTGGGATTTGTGTTATACAAACTAGTACGGGTTACATGTTGACTTTGATGGATGTCAGACATATTTTGGATATGAGAATGAACTTGCTTGCTATTAATATCCTTGATAAGGAAGGATATGAAAGTTGACAAAAAAATAGCAGTAAAAGCTTCTCAAAGATCTATGATAGTTACAAAGAAAAATTATGCTGCATAATATATAAGACATAGATGCAATTAAATGACAACCAGATAAATACCATTGAGGATGATACTTTGTAAACTTGTGGCATAAGAGGCTGGCACACATGAGTGACAAAGGGTTATAGGTTTTGGCAAGGCAATCTGTCAATTTCTTAGCCAAAGGTATGTCTTTTAATTCATTTGATCATTCTTTGGTAAGCATTGTAAAGCTTTTTTTCATAAGAGTTTTCAAAGAAAATAAAATATATTAGAATTGATTTATTCTGACATATATGGTCCCATTGAGGTTGAGTCATTAGGGGATAGCAAGTATTTTGTTACTTTTATTGATGATTCTTCACATAAAACTTAGGTGTATATGTTGAAAAACAAAAATCAGGTATTGCAGTATTTTTAAAAATTTCATGCCATGGTGAATTAACGGATGAGGACATCCTTCGAAGTGTATCAACGATATCGTAAGAATACACAATCCAAGCTTTGAATATATATTCAAGCAACATAGATTAGGCATGAGATGACAAAACTTAAAACACCGTAGCATAATGGTGTAGCTGAAAAGATAAACCGCACCATTATGAAAAAAGTCAAATGTATGTTAAGGATGACAAAATTACCAAAGCCATTCTAGGGTGAAGTAGTCAACATAGCTTATTATTTGCTTAACAGATCACCATTAGTTCCTTTAGGCTTTGACATTCCAAAAAGATTGTGGACACAGAAAAATATTTCATACTCTCACTTGAAAGTTTTTTTGTGTAAAGCATTTATGCATATGCCAAAAAAGCAGAGATTAAAGCTTGACAGTAAAGTCACACAATGTGTGTTTGTAGGATATGATGATGAAAATTTTGGCTATAAAGTATGGGATCCAATGAAGAAAAAGATAGTCAAAAGCAGAGATGTGGTTTTTCATGAAATGAAACCATAACAGACCTCAAGAAAATTGAGAAGACTACACAGGTTACTGTTGAGTGTGATGTTTCAACACCAATAAAGGGTTTCATAAGAAAGAGCCACAGATGGTGGAAATGAGCAAAAAATAGAACTTGGGGATATGAACGAGCTAGTCATAGTTAGTGATGAGCCAGATATAATCAGTTTTGAATAAATGGAGTAATCTTTTTTACCTAAGAATGTTGAGTAAGAGAAGCTACCTTCAACATTAAATGGTGTAGAGTTTCAACCTAAGAGATCTGTTAGAGAACACATGCCATCCATCAGGTATCCAAGTTTAAATTTTATTCAGTTACCAATGAGGGGGGCCAAAGAGCTTTTAAAATGTGTAGGCTACTCCAGATAGATAGCATTGATTAAAAGTAATGAAAGAAGGGATGGAGTCATTACAGAAAAATGATACTTATGATCTTGTTAAACTTTCAAAAGAGAGGAGGTCATTGAAAAATAAATGGGTGTTTAAGTTGAAAAAAAATGATGACAAGCTAGTGAGGTACAAAGCTCAATTATTGGTGAAAGGTTTTGTAGACACCCAATTGGGTCCAGGCCCAGATCAATTGGGCCTGGCCCAAATGGGTAAGCCCAATTCAATTTTTATCTTGTATTATTTTTATTTTTTTTTCTTTTGTATTTTATGTATTTTATTATTTATTATTATTATTATGTATTAATATATGTATATCTTTATTTATTTATTTATTTATTTTGTTAATATTTATATGTATTTTATTTATATAGTTATATATTTATTATTATATTATAATTTATTTATTATTCTTTTTTTCTTGTAATATTTTTTTTGGATTTATCTTATTATATTTCTAATTATCTGTTAATATTTTTTTTTTCTTTTCTTGTTCCGTTTATATGATTTTTGTTTATCTGATTATTATTATTATTATTTTTTGTTTTCTTTTTTTGATGGTTGTGATTGAAAGTTGAAGAATCTCATTGTGAATGGGAATTCAATCAGAAGAGTCCAGATTGGATTCAAAGATTGAATCTCCGTTCAATGAGGAATTGAGATTGATCAGGAACTCCTGATCAATCCCTATAAAAGGGACCTCTTGGAACATATGCAACAGACAGAAAAAACAGTGAGCAAAACTACTGATTTGAAAGCTAAGAAAAGGTTTAGGAGTGTTCTGGGAGTTAGCAGAATTTTTTGAAGATTTTGGAGATTTTTTTTTTCTGGGAATTTCTGGAAAATTCCAGTTTTCGGTTGAATTTTCTGGCGAAACTTGAATTTTTCGATGAAAATTCTGGTCAACCTTGAAGTTTCCGATGACTTGCCCAGTTTTTGATGAAGAATCCCAGAAACCGATGAACTTTCGGTGAACTTCCGGTGAAAATTCCAGATTCTGACGAAAAATCTCAGAATCCGGTGAATCTTCAACCAGAGTTCTTCGACCTTTTAGAGAGAAGGGAGAGGAAAAAAGAAAGAAGAGAGAGAGAGAAGAGGAGCTTTCTACCGAAAAATAAAGGGAACTACCTTATATACCCTCTCAAAACGACGCTATTTTTGCCTTAAGTAACCCAAAAGATCCGCGCGTTTTACTGAGATCCGACCCGACCCGAGCGTCGACTCGTTATCTGACCCACGCGTGTCAGCCCCCCCCTCCGAGTTGAGCCAAGCCGAGCTTCTAAGTCGGTCCCTCGAACCGTTTTCTCTTCATTGAGCCGAGCCGAGCTAATAGCGGAGCCGCTCCAAGTTTTTTTTTTATTTGTTTATTTGTTTTATTTATTTATTTTATTTATTTATTAGATTAGATTTATTTAAAATTTTTTATCTTTATTTTATCTTTATTTTTGTTTTACTTTTCTTTATTTTTTTTTATCATTATTTATTTTCACTTTTATTTTGTTTTATTTTCTTTAAATAAAAATCAAAAAACATTTTTGGTGAAAAGTTGAAAGCATCAATTTTCCCTACACAAGAACAACCATCCTTTCCTTCCTTTCTATTTTGATTTTGATTTTGATTTTTCTTTAACTAATCCGACGACGGAGCCTCTACAAGTGAAACAGTAGTTTTTCTTGCATACTCTTGAAGTGAGGGAATTTTTTCAATTTTCTGCTAAAAGTATTAGAGTCAATTGAGAATAATTTTCAACAATTAATTACTTGGTAAAATTTTAAGGCTCATTGGATAACACAAATTTCAGTTGGTACCATCTTTTGATGGGCGTTATGAGGGTGCTATAACCTTCTTCACACGTAATCGAACTCCCGAACCCTGTTCTGGTTAGTAGACCTGAACCTATTTTTTTAGGGACCCTTAAACTTAGGTGTCCCCTGAAAGGATAGATTTCTTAGGTGGCCAATCGCACCTAGATAATAAAAAAGATTGGTGGCGACTCCCTAAAAGTCAATGTCTAGTGATAGATCCCTGGATCTAGACGTTATGACAGCTTTGCGACTACACTGGGGAATTTGAGAGTCAGGCCAGCAAATAATTTGTGTTATCCAAAAGCCTAATAAAATTGAACCTTTTTTGTATATATGTGTTATTATTCATTCGTGTTTATTTACCTTGTTAATTATGTCATTCATATGCATTTGCATAACATGAGCTCTATACTCGAGCTCAGTCCCTCTAGGAGGGAGTAAACTACCTATTGCTTTCATGAGGTCTAATGCCTCCGCAGTGGCTAGCGAAATACTCCCACTCAAATTGAACCTTTTCCGCTTGTAGCCTGTAATGGGTAAGGATTAGGGTGCCTTACTAGTCTGTGATGGATAAGGATGTAAGGAACAATTTGAGGACCTTTAGACTTTGACCTTAAAATCGCATATAGTGAACCTTAAGAATGCCTAAACCTAGGATAGAGCCCTTTCTACTCAATGATAGATATACCCTGAAATTAAGACACAAAAAGGGTGTTTATCTAATCATTTTAATTGTTTAACTTTGTGTATCATTTTCATTATCATATGTAACATTATGCATCAGCATCACTTTCATTTCATCCATGGAACTAACTATGTTGTTTGTCTAATTGTATGCATCTGTATTTTTTTCATGATCATGTTTTAACACAATCATTTGCATCCATTTCATACTAGATTTCATTCAAGAAAATGTGCATTTCATTCGTGCATCAAAGCATCATACACAAAGCATAGCATAACATTTTTAATCATAATTATGGTACTCAAGGTTCCAGGATAGCTCTATCTAGCGAAAACCCTATCCATCGATACAACACAAGATCCAGAGCAAGGCAAATGGAGCAGAAAAATTTCCATAGATTTGAAAAGATAGAAAAAGCACAGGAAAAGATTGAAAGTGAGCTAAGCAAGATTCTGGAGGCTCTTAATAACATGAATAAAGGAAAAAGAGTTGAAGAAAATACAAGCCAGCAAGTTCCCCCATTGCAGGAAGTGGCTGACCCTTTATATCCTCCAGGTTTTGGCCCACCTCAAGCCCAGTCTGCTTAAGAGGTCCCGTCACAACACTTCGCATATCCAACATATCCTGGAATGCCATCAATTTCCAACCCAGGACAGTATAATAGCTATGTAAATCCTGTCTTCACTGAAAAGGTAGCAAAACTAATTCTTGATCTAGATGATTTAAAGGAGAAAGAGAAAGAAAAGATAATAGTGGAAGTTCAGGAAAGCTCCAAGATTAGTATGCTAGAGCAAATGTTACGAGCTGTGAAAGGATTTAGCTTTTATGGGTCAGTTGATGCTGCTGGGCTCTGCCTACTCCCTAATGTGGTTATTCCCCATAAGTTCAAAGTACCAAAATTTGAAAAATATGATGGTACAAAATGCCCCAAAACTCACATCACAATGTATTACCGAAAAATGGCAGCTCATGCTCATGATGAAAAACTCTTAATGCATGTCTTTCAGGATAGCCTTACAGGCTCAGCGGCCAGGTGGTATGTTCAGCTGGACAGAACCCGCATTCATTCTTGGAGTGATATGGCACATGACTTCATCGGTCAGTATCGACATATTATTGATTTGGCCCCTGATCGTTTATCTTTACAGAATCTAGAGAAAAAAGCAAATGAGTCTTTTAAAGAATATGCCCAGAGATGGAGAGATATAACTTCACAGGTACAACCTCCACTGACGGAGAAAGAGACCACAGTGCTGTTTGTTAGCACTTCAAAACCTCCTATTATGAAAAGATGATAGGGAATGCAACAAAAAATTTTACTGACATGGTAATCTCTGGAGAAATTATTGAAAGTGCCATAAAAAATGATAAGTTGAAAGCAGGAGAAACCAATAAGGCATCAGAAAAGAAAGAAGCTCAAGCTCAAGCTGTGAGCTTTGATAGACAACAATTCAGGGGTTATCAACCCTATCCATCTCAAGGTTACTCTCCATACTATCCTGCTGTGAATAATGCCTCATCCTATCCATACCAGCTAGCTCTCCAACCACCTTATTCATCCACACACCAATCAATTTTTAGCCCTCAAGATCTTACATATAGCCTTAACATTCAAGCTCCTGCAAGGACCCAAATTCGTCTTATTTACCCAGCAAGTGGTTCACGAGAACAACGAACTACTCGAGAAAAACTTGTATTTGATCTAATCCCTATGACTTATACAGAGTTATATCGAGAACTCTTTAATAGCCATTTGATTGCCCCCAACCATGTGGAGCCGCTTAAACCACCCTACCCAAAGTGGTATGATCCTACGACCCACTACAACTACCACTATGGAATTACTGGCCATTCTATTAAAAATTGCACTGCTTTAAAGCATAAGGTGCAACGGTTGATCAATGATGGAATGGTAAGTTTTGATCAAGGGAAAGCAACAACACCTAATGTTAGCGTTCTGAGTGAAAGTCAAGAACAAAAAGGGTCCGGAGAGTCACAATGACTTGAGGGGCAAGATGTCAATAGAGATTCTTCACCTGATCGCATAGAGGGACAATTTTAAAGAATGGAGATAAGGCTGGTTGAAGGTTTCTTTTGTCATGTTAGGATTTCTTTTCGAATGATTGTTGGATTTCTTTTTGCAATATGATTTCACTTATTATCATCTTAATAAAGGCAAGTTAATGCATTTCATTACATTTTTCTCTTTCACTTGACCATTACTCCATGCTCTGTTACCTTTCATAACTTTATACTCCCATTCTCAAATTTCAGATGATGAATATTTAGACAATGATAACAATAATTCTGGGATTTAATTTTGAGAACTCATCCATATTAATATGAGAAGATGATAGGCTGTTACCGGAGGTGAAATAGATATATCTTGAAGATGTGTAATATTTTATACAAATTCGTGAACTTTGTTCAATAAATGATGTTCAAAGAAGGTATTCACAATTGAGATGAAAAATGGCCATCTTTTTTTTACCATTCGAAAAACCATTTATTGCTACCCTTTTGAGCCTGTTATAATTTTTTTTTCTGAAGAACCCTAACCAAGGATAACCCCCTACATTGGGGGGCAATTTTTGAAAAAAAAATTTCACAAAAGGTCTCAAAGATAAAAAAAAAAAAAAAAAATACCACACATGACTTGGGGCAAAGTAATGAGAATCCTTTGTGTGAGGAAAGAAAAAAGTAGTGAAACGATGTGAGGGCAAAATACCAAGCTGCATCAAATGATCCTTCGATCTTAAACCTTTTTAATACATGTTTTGAGCCTATTATATCCATTTTTTTTATAACCCTTCACCTTGGCCTACATTACAACCTTGAAAAGTCCATTTGGATCAAGTGTGAATACTCAACTTGAATGATCATATGTTGAGCGAAGGTATACTCATGATGAAGCAATGGAATCATGCTACATTGCTCTAAAGTTGGATGTATGGAAGATATCAACAATGGATGAAAAATGAGCAAAAAAAAATGATGAAAAAAAAAAAAAGAAAGAAAGAAGGAAAAAATGAGAAAATGAAAAAATAGATTCAAATTGAAAACCTGAAAGGGTGATTTTGGTAGAAAAAAAGATCCAGGTCAAATGGCTCACATGAATGAAAGATCAAAGGCATCTGAAGATCCCTCAAAGACTGGGGTAAAGTTTACCAAACTCAAGATGACTTCAACTATAAATGGAATGAGTTTTTGAAAAAGAATCCTAGATTAATGTTTAGAATTGTTTGAATATTCATCATTTGGACATACCATGCATCCCAATGACATGTATCCAATTCATTTCCTTTCCCATTTGCTTTGTACCAAAACAGATCTTCATTAATTATCTTTACCATAATTCACCTTGCGTTCTGTTATTGTTTCACCCCTAGAATGAATTAAGAAAATGCTTGATTGCATTGTATTTGTCAAGAATTGAAATGATAATGAATGAATGAATATGTGCTTAAAAGAGTCTTGCATTCATTTGAAAAGAAATCTAAGATGATGGTGGTAACAAAATGAAGAAATGGTAGAAACCTAAAAGAGATGATTTGAAAAGATATATGATGTGATCAAATGAAGAATATAATGGGGCAAATCTTGAAAAGTGGTATAACCAAGTGATGAGTACAAGGATGAATTGGTCGATATGACTTGCAAGTTATGATTGAATGATGAGAACAATCAGTGGACAAAGTTTGTTTTGGAATGGTTAATGCTAAAACACCTATAAGTAATGACCTAGTGATGGTGGATGAAATTTATTTTGAAATTTGTTAGTGCTGAGAAATTCATTGAATGATGGTCAAGTGATGATCGATTGATGGAGCTTATTACCAAGTATTGAGAATGACAGGAAGAATGTGAGTGGAAGACAATTGAGAGCTACACCTGGTTCGATCCTTAGAAGAGCAGTGGTAATGGATCTTTGAAGAATCAAAAAGGCTTGATGCCCAAAGAAAAAAAGCTTGAGAAACTTGAGTACATACATTGAAATAGGAATTAATTGGACACAACATTGCATAGCCATGCATTGAAAATTCATATGCATTGGCATAGCATACACTACTTCTCAGGAAAGTATAGTGTCATAAATCCAAGAAATAGGGCGTGTTCCAACATCTCACATGGAGAAGACAGGATATGCACGATATTTTGCAAATTGTAAAGAAAGCTTGTCAGGGAAGTCCTAAATCCTTGAATAGGATGTTATCCTGGTATCAGGGTTGATTTATAAGACCTTTGGGCATAATCTCCTGAAATTCCTTCAAACACAACTTTTAACTCTTTTGGACATGATTGTCAAGGAGCAATTTATTTTCCAAAGTTTCGTTGCCTCTGTTTAGAGGAGTAATTTATTTTCCAAAGTCGTGGTGCCTCTGTTTAGAGGAGCCATTTACTTTTCAAAGTCGTGGTGCCTCTGTTTAGAGGAGCAATTTATTTTTCAAAGTCGTGGTGCCTCTGTTTAGAGGAGCAATTTATTTTCAAAAGTCATGGTGCCTCTATTTAGAGGAGCAATTTATGTTTCTCAAAGTCGTTGAGCCTTTATTTAGAGGAGCTTTGGTCATAAAAAAATAAAAAACAAAAAAAAAAACATAAAAAAAAACATAAAAAACAAAAAAAAAATAAAAAATGACAATGTTGAGTTGAGTCTTGATTGGGTGTCTACGTCTTTGCGCAATTTCTGTTTCACAGAAAATGTGCAAAGAGGGGCAGCTGTAGACACCCAATTGGGTCCAGGCCCAAATCAATTGGGCTTGGCCCAAATGGGTATGTC
Organism: Durio zibethinus; assembly: GCF_002303985.1. Next base: position 1,300,365 of record NW_019167871.1, read on the forward strand.
CAATTCAATTTTTATCTTGTATTATTTTTATTTTTTTTCTTTTGTATTTTATGTATTTTATTATTTTTTATTATTATTATTATTCTTATTATGTATTAATATATGTATATCTTTATTTATTTTTTTGTTAATATTTATATGTATTTTATTTATATAGTTATATATTTATTATTATATTATAATTTATTTATTATTCTTTTTTTCTTGTAATATTTTTTTTGGATTTATCTTATTGTATTTCTAATTATCTGTTAATAAATTTTTTTTCTTTTCTTGTTCCGTTTATATGATTTTTGTTTATCTGATTATTATTATTATTATTTTTTGTTTTCTTTTTTCGATGGCTGTGATTGAAAGTTAAAGAATCTCATTGTGAATGAAAATTCAATCAGAAGAGTCTATATTGGATTCAAAGATTGAATCCCCGTTCAAGGAGGAATTGGGATTGATCAGAAACTCCTGATCAATCCCTATAAAAGGAACTTCCTGGAACATATGCAACAGACAGAAAAAACAGTGAGCAAAGCTACTGATTTGAGAGAAAAAGAGGCGTATAGAAAGCTAAGAAAAGGTTTAGGAGTGTTCTGGGAGTTAGCAGAATTTTTTGAAGATTTTGGCGATTTTTTTTCTGGGAATTTCTAGAAATTTCCAGTTTTCGGTTGAATTTTCCAGCGAAACTTGAATTTTTCGATGAAAATTTCGGCCAACCTTGAAGTTTTCGATGACTTGCCCAGTTTTCGACGAAGAATCCCAAAAACCGGTGAACTTCCGACGAACTTTCGACGACAATTCCAGATTTCGGTGAAAAATTCTAGAATCCGATGAATCTTCAACCAGAGTTCTTCGGCTTTTTAGAGAGAAGGGAGAGGAAAAAAAAAGAAGAGAGAGAGAAGAGGAGCTTTCTGCTGAAAAACTAAGGGAACTACCTTATATACCCTCTCAAAATGACATCGTTTTTGGCTTAAGTGACCCAGAGGATCCGTGCGTTTTATCGAGATCCAACCCGATCCGAGCGTCGACCCGCTATTTGACCCGCGCGTGTCAACCCCCCTCCGAGCCGAGTCGAGCTTTTAAGCCGCTCCCCCGAGCCGTTTTCTCTTCCTTGAGTCGAGCCGATAGCGGAGCCGCTCCAAGTTTTTTTTTTTATTTGTTTATTTGTTTTATTTATTTTTTTATTTATTTATTAGATTAGATTTATTTAAAATTTTTTATCTTTATTTAATCTTATTTTTGTTTTACTTTCTTTATTTTTTTTATCATTATTTAATTTTCCCTTTTATCTATGTTTTATTTTCTTAAATAAAAATCAAAAAACAATTTTTGGCGAAAAGTTGACCAGTATCAATTTTCCTACAAAAGAACAACCATCCATTTCCCCTTCCTTTCTATTTTGATTTTGATTTTGAAATTTCTGATTTTTCTTTAACTAATACCAACCGACGGAGCCTCGGCAAGTGGAAACATTAGTTTTTCTTGCATACTCTTGAGGTGAGGGAATTTTTTCAATTTTTTGCTAAAAGTATTAGAGTCAATTGAGAATAATTTCCAATAATTAATTACTTGGTAAAATTTTATGGCTCATTGGATAACACAAATTTCAGTTGGTACCATCTTTTGATGGGCGTTGTGAGGGTGCTATAACCTTCCTCACACGTAACCGAACTCCCGAACTCTGTTCTGGTTAGTAGACCTGAACCTATTCTTTTAGGGACCTTTAAACTTAGGTGTCACCTAAAAGGACAGATTCTTTAGGTGGTCAATCACACCTAGATAATAAAAAAGATTGTTGGCGACTCCCTAAAAGTCAATGTCTAACAATAGATCCCCAGATCTAGACATTATGACAGGTTTTTCTCAAAAACTAGGCATCGATTTTGATGAGATCTTTTTTCCAGTTATAAAGATGAGTTCCATTTGAGTGGTACTAGAATTAGTAGCTAGTTTGAATCATGAACTTAAGCAACTTTATGTCAATACTGCATTTTTGCATTGTGACTTGCGAGAGGACATTTATATGAATTAGTCTAATGGTTTTGAAGTGAAAAGGAAAAAGCATTTAGTTTGCAAACTAAAAAAAAGCTTGTATGGCTTAAAACAAGCTCCACGATAGTGGTACAAAAAGTTTGGTTCTTTTATGGTGAGCCATAACTATAAAAGAATGACAATAGATTCTTGTGTGTATGTTAAAAATTTTTCTGATGGTAAGTTCATTATTCTCTTATTATATGTTAATGATATGTTGATTGTGGGACAAGATGCTGGTATGATTCATAAGTTGAAAGAATAATTGTCTAACTCTTTTGACGTGAAGGATTTAGGTCCAGTAAAGTAGATTCTCGATATAAACATTATCCGAGATAAGAGAGCTGGAAAGCTATGGTTGTTACAGAAAAATATATTGAACGGGTGCTTAGTAGATTTAACATGCAATATACTAAATCAGTTAGTAGTCCACTTGACAATCATTTTCATCTAACTAAGAAATCTTATCCAATGACTAAGCAAGAGCAACTAACTATGTCTAGTATTCATTATTTTTCTGCATTCGATTCTTTGATGTATCTTATAGTTTGTACATGACCTGACATTGCTCATGTAGTTGGTGTAATGAGCAAATTTCTTTCTAATCCGGGAAAGGTTCTCTAAGAAACAGTGAAATTAATTTTTAGATATTTGAGGGGCACTTAAAAAATGTGCTTGAGTTATGGAGTTTCACAACTAATTCTATAAGGGTTTACTAATGCTGATATGACAGATGATCTTGATGGTAGAAAATCTATTTTAAGATATTTGTTCACTTTTGTAGGATAAGTTGTGTCTTGACAGTCTAAATTGTAAAAGAGTGTTGCTTTATCAACTACAAAAGCTAAGTATATTGCAACAACCGAAGCAGGTAAAGAAATGCTTTAGATAAAATGTTTTTTTCTTGAATTAGAGTTGAATAAAAAAAAGTATGTAGTATTTTGTGATAGCCAAAGTGCTTTAGATTTGAGTAAGAATGTCATGTACCATTCTAGAATGAAGCACATTGATGTTAGATATCACTGATTATGTTTAGTAATTGAGGAATAGCAGATGCTATTGAAAAAAGTCCATATTGATGAGAATGTAGTAGATATATTGACTAAGACACTTTTCATGAAAAAAGCTTGAGCACTGTAGTAACTTGACCCGAAATATGTTCCTTGATCAAGGTAAATTTTAAATAAAATTGTTATAATGATAGATCTCTTCCTAATAGGGCTAGAGAAAAATATTATTAGGAAAGTGGGATCCAACCCAATTAGTTATTTGACTATTCAAAGGCTATAGGGCTTGTGTTTTTAGGCTTCCTTAAGAAAGCCCTACATAATAAAAGGTGAGGGTAAAAAAAGAGAGAAACAGAGGAAGCCTCGAAAAAAAAAAAGCAAAGCTAGAAAATAAAGAGAAAAAGAGAAATGAGAGTTTATTGAACGAAAGTCAATCCATGGTCCGATTGAGTTGAAATTGTGTCAGTAAGTTTATGATTCAAAATTTAACATTCTGAACGAAAAAAATCGAGTTTGAAGCTCTCTAAGAACAAATTCAATGTATATTTGTTAAATCACCTATTCGATGAGATTTCTTTAATTATCTTTCTAGTTGTTGATTAATTTTAGTTTTAGTTAGAGAAAATTTTTGTATATCTATTATTTGATGTGAAGATTTTTTTTGTGATCATAAATTTTTTTCTCTACATTAGAAGGTGTTTTACGTAAATCTTAGTATAATTTATTTTTTATGTATTTTTTATTATTAATTATTATCTATTACTATAAATTTATTATGATATATTACTTTTACATTATTTTTATTGTTTCAAGCCTAATATACTATTACCCTAATTAAGTCTTAAGTTTAAGCAAATAAGAGTTACGTAAAGTAAAAAAAAAAAGAAAAGAAATGCTTGCCTAACACGTTACTTATATATATATATATATATATATATATAATGTAATTTTATTCATTCAAAAACGGTACAAAGAATTTTGTTTATGCAATCATACATAGCTTTTAAAAAAAAAAGAAAGAAAATGAAGATGAGATAAGTCAATTAAATATCAGACTCACCCAAATTTCAATTACTACCAAAAGATCGATTAAAAAAATGATTAACTAGGGATTGAATTTCGTGAAACCTGCGGCGAACAACTTCCTTAATGAATTGCAACATCGTTGTAATACTACCAGTCTACTTTTTAAATACTCTTTTATTTCTGTCGATCCGGATTTCATAAATAAAAGCATTTCAAGCAAGTTTAACACATTAGTGATCGAACTTTAGTGGTTACAATTGGAGTCTTAGTTTAGTATTACTTTTTAATCTTATCTCAATATTAAATAATAATAATAATAATAATAATAATAAAATGTTGGTTTCAAAATCTCATTTCTAAATCCAAATAAAAAAGCTAGTAAGTGCTTTCATATTCAATCGCAATTTTTTTGAGTAAAATAATTTTATTATTTTCATATATTTAAATTTTTACTATTTTATGCTTTTGAACATTTCAATTTAACACAGCACATTTTTACTGCAATTTAACACAACAAATTTAAAATTCTTAAATTATATTTTTTTTTCACCAAATTTTTAAACAGAATATGGATAACATTATCCACTAATAGTGTACAAAGAAAATTTGTTTATATATACATTCCAACCACCGTTGGTCCTATTTCTCGAAGAAGCTATACAAAATTTTTTACGAACCTGAAGCTGATATAAATATTTTCTCCAAAACAAAAAACGTTTTTTTCAAATCAAACAAGGCCTTCAATTTCTTTTCAGGCCTATTTATATGATACCCTATTATACGGCATCTAAGAAAAAAATTTGTATGTTTCTGGCCAGTTTATATGATACCCAATCATATGACACCCAAGGTAAAAATCTAGAGCACGAAAAGGAAGTTTTCCACTCATCGACTCAAACCCTTTGTCGAAGTCCATTCAGCGAAATATAGGAATACTCGTGACAAAACAGGTCAATATGGTATTTCACAATAAAGTGATTGATAAACCATCCTTTTAGCAAGAGTGATTAAGCAAGATACAGAGACGAATTACACATTTTGACCATAATTTAATACTACACAAATTTTAAAATGAGAAAGGTTACTAATAACAAGATGTCTAGCTAATATCTTAGAAATAAAAAGATGATCATAATAGCAAAGATCATTACTCCCAAGTGGTTAAATATAAACCAAAAAAGCCGCACTTGAAAACTAAACACAATGGCCACACAAGAAAAAACAGGACTAAATCTCAGTAAATTTCAAGCACCAAATCTCGAAATCTAGTGTTATAAATCCACCCTCAAAATAGAGCACAAGTTAGTATCTTCTCCGGGGACTCCTGGAGCGATGTGTCCGTCCAGATCTGCAAAATTTGGAAGGTAAAGGGTATTGTCAGATCAAAGTACTGCACTTATTTTGCACCTATACAAGGAGAGAACAGATAAGCCTGACAAGTTCCATCCGGCTAAAAGTTTCAATTTTCAAACAATAGAACTGTGGCATTACAACAAAATTTGCAATAACTTCTCATTTGGTCGCTTGAGTTGGTTCACTTCGAGTAATATAAAGTGGAATGTGAACATGTAGGGGAAAGAAAAACACCATCAAGCATACTTTTTGCATAAGGTTGCTATCTCTGTTAGTTATCTTTCCAATCAAGTTAGTTTTTAAAGGGAAAGGAGATACTTATGCTAAGTTTCAAGATTTGGGCAAGGTTAGCATTTAGGTTTAGTTAAGTTGGGTTGTGCTCAGGTCATTTCAAGTTTCAGGTCATTTTAGACTTTAGTCATTCAAATTTGGATTGTTTCATTTCAAGTATTACAATGTTTTAAATTTAAATTAGATCAGTCAGGTTGAATGAATAGTCAGCTTTTCACCACTTATAATTGATATATTTAATAAATCAATAACAATTCAAAAGCATATTAATAGAGACAAACCTCATATTTTTTCTTTTGAAGGCTCCAGTACTGGGCCCATTCCTAAAGGCCCAATCAACATTGACAGTCTGTGTAAGAAGTTCTGCTCCATCCATTGTGGATATAGCATTCTTTGCCTCTTCAAACTTTTCATATTCAATCAGTGCATATCCCTAAGTAGTAACACTCACATTAATTTTGCTTGAACAAAAATATACAATACTAAGAAAATAAGTAAAAGACGGTGAACGTATGTCAAAGAATTGTCCTTTGTTTTCTTATCTTCAATCAACAACAACAACAACAAACTAAGCCTCATATCCCATAACTATAGGATCAGCTGTATGAAAGGCCAAAAAAGGAATAATCTTATCTTCAATCAATGCTTGAATTAAAACATATTGAAATGTGTCAAACTAGCATTAAGTAACAACATAAAATGGTTAGAAACAGTAAACTGATTGATATCCTACGCTATAACTGAATCCACATTCTCTAATACATATAAGAAACACAAAAGAAAAATGCTAAACATGCAGACATAGGCAGCCAAAACATTTCCAATACAGACATATATATGCACCTGCGAGCACACACAGGCATACATATAAATATACAATGTGAAGAGTTCAACCACCAAAAAGAAAACTTAACAGTACACCATTTACACAAAACAATAGTCATAAAGATCTACGCCAATTACTAAGTTGCCTACCTTCACATATCCAGTGCGACGATCAAGATTTAAATGCAAATTCTTGATCTCACCAAATTCACCAAACGCATTGTGCAAATCATCCTCTTGTGCTTCCTCATGTATACCAGTGACCAAAACAATCCATCCTTCAATAGCTGCACATTCATTAATGAGAAATAATAGAAAATATTACTATTGACAAAAATAGTTTACAAACATAAAGGTAAATCTTATTTCATTCTTGCACAAACTTGCTTTTATCTACTGTACTCTAGAAGTTGACTTAAATTGACATCACGTAGGAAAATAAAGGGTGTCCACACAAAGGTTGCAAACCTATAAAATAGCCGGAAAGACAGAAAAGGTTTTAATAATATAATTTAAAATTAATGCACTCAATTGGGCTTATTGTCCTTGGCAGAAGGGAATTTCTTATATCCCCTACATGATGTCCCAACCAAATTCAGAAAACAGGAACAAGGACAGAACCCTGTCCCATACTTACAATAATGGAACAAAGTGAATCTCAACAATCAGCCAAGAATTTATATCCACTTAAATCAATAGAATTTCATTTGGGATCAAGAGAAAACTTGTAAAAGATTTTGAATATTTTTTATTGAATTTTGTGTCCTATGCATCATACAAGTTTAAAACTAGCTTCTATAAGAGCAGAAAAGGCAACTACCGTCAGGAATTTTCTCTAATTTCTAGTACAATTTCCTCTAGTACTCTGGAATACAATTTAGCGAACTTCTCATTTCTTAGCCGTTACCTCTTATTTCTTAACTTCAAAACTGAATTACCTATTTTAAGTACTACCCTAGAGGAGCGAGCATTCATAGTTCCTCAATAAATGGCCTAACTTTCTGCCTCAGAACTTATTACAAATGGACTATGTCTAAACACCAAGCCTCAAAATGCCTCTTCCATCCCACATTAGAAATATTAACCAGCCCTAACTCACAAATAAACGGAGAAAAGTACAGACATTAAACCTAAATGATATTACATCTTACAATTTATGGGATGCATATAGACTGTAAACCAGAAAATTCATGAAGCATCTTCCATTAGAGTAGTCATTGTCTCATAAATGACCTGAACATATTATAACTCCTCACTCAAAATCTCTAATGAGAAAGGTGATAAACATTTCTTATTCATCAAGGGTTTCTACAATGTACGATATAGCTAGAAAATATCCACAATGACGAAGTTAAGGAAGCTGCCTTTAGGAATCCGACATTTAAAAGGTTAGAAAGTTCCAACAACCAGCAAAACAACTCATTTTGAAATCTAATCCTGGAATAACCAGTTAAGGCTTCAACCAACTGACCTTAACTTCGGATTCATTTTTTGAACGATTTAGTTATGAATAAGTTTTACTTGCAGCGGTTAGCAAATAAAGAACTGAAGAAATATTAACACCACATACTAGAAGTAAAGATATTACATATTACCCCCCAAAAAATTTCAGAAACCTACCAAAATTCCCAACTGATTTAAACCAAATTAATCCTAAATCATTGTGCACATTTCATATAGCAAAAATTAGGTCAACTTAGTAATTATCTTGTCTTATAGGCCGCAAAATATAAAAATAAAATAAAAACCCTAGATAAAACAAAAGGAAACAACATTAATAATCGGCGAGAGAAAAATATTAGGGTTTAGTGTAGGGACAAACATCTCTGCGGACCGGGGCCGCCGTTAGTGCCGAGAGACTCGAAGTCGCGGGAGGCGAGACGGGAGTGGCGGTCGGCGCCGTCCTCGTGGAAGCCACGGCCCTTGGTCTTCTTAGGGCGGGAAAAAGAGGTAGGAGCGCCGCCAGTGATGGCGGACCCGAGCTTAGGCATTGGGGCTTGAGGGGAGGCGTCGCCGGTGGTGTCCTCGTCCATGAGGTCGTCGTACTCCGGCTCGAAATCTACGGCATCCACGTCAGCACTCGCCATCAAGTAATCACAACGTGCCTTTGTTCACTTTATTTACTTTTAGAACATGTAAATTTCCTTCGACTCCGATCAAAATTCGTGAGTGCGTTGTCGGAAGGTGTAAGCTGATTGAGGTTTTTGTAAGGGATAGAAAAATGAGAAGATTACTGACTTTTTTCTAGATATGGTATTGGGTCACAGCGGTGTTTTTTTTATCCTATTTTATAAAGTAAGATTTTGATTTTGATTTGATATTAAAATATTTTTTTATATTTAATTTGTATATGTCAAAAATTGTAATTTATTTTATTTGATTTAAAATAAATTTTTAATTTTTAATTTATTATAATATTTATATAATATTATTTTTTAATATAAATTATATTTTAATTATATATAAATATAATATTTTTATTAAATTAATATTTTAAATTAAAATATTACATAATAATTTTATTAATATTTATATACAAATATAAAATTAAATAAATAATAAATATATATATATATATACTAAATCAAATCAAAATGATTTATCTAAAATTCAATTTCACCTTTTATTTAAAAAAAATTCGACTACTTCCGAAGAAAAAAAGAACCCAAGAGTTGGATTGAGACCTTGGGATATATTTCCCAACTCTACTTTTTATTTGAAATTTTATTTTTTATTATTTACAGTAATGATTTTATTATTTAATTTGAATCTAAGCCCGAGGGGCAAGGGAGGTTTAGGTTGGGACCAAGCATTTGAGAGATGAGCCCTGGCGACCTTTGGATTTAGACTTTATATATATTTTATTGAAAGTGACCATTTATATTCAAAAAACTTTCAATACACCCTAAAAATTTTATTTTTAAAAAAACTAATTAAATTTTTATTAACTAATTTTTTTTATTTTTATACCCTTCTCAATAAATTGCTAAAATGTATTTTCGAAAGTTTCCTCAATATACTAAAATTAATTTTTTAAAACTTCTTAACTTTATCAAAAGTTTTATTTTTGAAAAATATTGTAATTATTTAAAAATAAATTTTCAAAAACAATTTTTTATTTTAGTTTTTTTATTGCAATCTCTTATTTAATGTTTAGTACGAGAATATCAAATATTTTTTACTATGATTTTCAAACGAGTTTGTAACAATTTCTTTGATATATAGAATGTTTAATTCCGATAGTAAAAATATCTAATCTTTTGATTAGGTACTATCCATTTAATAATATTTGGAATAATTATCCAATTTTAATAAACGTGCATTTGATAGAAAATCAATAATCATGAAGAGCATTTGTACAAGTGGCTACTACATTATGTGTACTAAGACAGTCACACTCCATCGCTTGTAATGCAGTAATTAATTTGCACAAGTGTCTCTTCACACTTAATAATTTCTCTCAAATACACATATCAAAATTGTAAAAATGTTGCAAACGTAATTAAATAGAGATTGCTTGGTAACCAAAAGATTATGATCCTTATTGATGGATTTATTAGTCTACTGATGATATGAGATCAATTTTTATATACTAAAAGGTTATTTCATCTTTATTGCTGGTCGAAGGTTATTGTGTATTAAAATTTTATTTTTGAAAAAGTTTTTGAAAGATTTAAAAAATGAATGTCAAAAAATCATTAAAAAAAATATACTTTCGAAAATTCTTAAAAGTTTTCAAGATATTTGAAAACTTTTAACATATTTTGAAAATGAATTTATAATATATTGAAAAAGTTTTTGGATATGCATTTTCTAAAACCTTCAATAATTTTCAAAATTTTATTTTTAGAATATTCAAATTGTTGCTCTAAATCTTTCTTTTAAATTTAAAATCTTAAATTTTTTAAAACTAAATACAAAATCAAACAAAAAATAGAAAAAAAAAAACAAATGATTTACTTACAATTCTAAATTATCTAACATCCAAAAAAGAAAAAGATTTACTTACAATTCTAAATTGTCTAACATCAAATGATTGAAGCTTGATTTGAAATTTGATCCCTAAAGGGGTCTAAGGTTTTCAACGAAGAAGAGAAAGCGTGTGAGGATATTGGTACTTGAATTTTTTAGTAAATTAATGTTTTAATTTGAAGCGTGAAGAAAAAAAATAATGTGTGTTAATAGTATTAAGGTGTAGAGAGAGGAAGCAAGGTACAAATTGCACCACTTTTTTCTATTTTATCTATCTTAATTTAATTCATTAATTTTTTTATATATTAATATTTAAATATGATTCTAAACTTTTGTACTGATTATTTACGAATGATCGCAAAGACAATAATGATCTAAACTTGATCACAACCACACCCCCCCCCAATTGCCACGTGGCTCCTGGTGATTGGCTATAGATGCCTTGTTGGAGTTCATTGCTCTATTCCTTCAGTGCTGAGCATCACAAGTCACATTGGAATTGGAAAACAAAAATTGAGAAAAATTACTAATATTAAGAAAAACAAAAAAACCTATGCTTAAACGTCACATTCAACAAATTTGAGATTTAAAATTTGATATTTTGCAATATTTATTGTGAATTTCATTATTTAGTTTCTGTATAAACCAACGCAAGAAACGAGTCTCTAAGTTACCAGATTTCAAGCATGATTAGCCTAATAGAAGTTGCTGCTAATATATAACAATCAACTTAATCATAGAAACCTCTAATGTGGAAACCAAAGGATAACTAAAAACCAGAGTTTATTTTTGGTCAGCCCCTAGTAAGGCTAGAAGAAAGGTCTTGTAGTCGCCGGAACAGTCTCTAGCAACTGCATCTTCAAGAAAAACATTGTTTCTCTTCAGGTACAGCTCCTGAATCTCCTTCAAGTCCTTCTCTGCGCGAGTAATGATCACACGACTGAGAGCATCTTCATCTGTGCCTGGCGTATTAATGGCACTTCGCAACACCTGCATGACGAAAACAATAGATTCTGATTGAGTTTTTGTTTGATTTTTGAAGCTATAACAGAACTGTATGCTGACCTTTGCAAAATACTTTTTAGGGTCTCTAATGCAACGGATCACAGTACGCAATGCAGGAAAATAATCATCACTTGGACCGCCCGACAAACCCTTCAAAACATGGCAAAAACACCAGTTCAATGCATAAAAAGAATACATACAAAATTTGGGTTATAAGAACAGTTTAAGCATGTCGAATTATATACATTTTCAGATTAAGCTTGCTTTTGTACCTTTGTGATGGAACGACCATGGATGTCTTTGTAGATGTTGAAGGTTGCATTTAGCTGTGCTTTGCTCCTAGTACTCAAGATTCTGATCACTTCCTCATTGTTAAAAGTTTTTCCATGGATTTCTTCATGGAGAATACTAGCTTCAGAATGAGCCATTGTCTCATCAAACTCATCACCATCATACCTATAAGCACTTGTTACTGCAACCAGAAGCTGCAATGACAACCCACAAAATCAAAATTAATCAATAAAGGATATACAATTTGCTCAACATAAAGGAAACACTGTCTTGAAAACATACTTTTCGAATATCACCAGTGGTGGAAGAAGCCAGGTCTTCTTCAAGGGAACGCTTGTAGCGAAATTTATAAGCACGTTTCACTGCCAGGAGATCCTCAGCGGATCTGATACATGCTATTTCAACAATTACTCTATAATCAGGAACAGTTTTTTGCAATGCTTCATTGGCTAAGAGGGCATCTCGTTCAGCAGGATCCAGAGTCCATAGACTTACAGCTTTCTATATTGCACGACAAATTACAAAAAAAAAAAAAAAAAGTTGTTTTATTAGCTTTTTCAATGAGACAATAGATAGGCAAAGGATAATTTTCTGTAATGAAACATAAACCTCAAAGTCTCCAGACAGCTCGCATTTGAGCTGCTGGAGGAGATCTTCATTATAAATCTCTTCAAAAGCTAGTCTAACAAGCTTTCTTTGAAATAGATTTCGATGTCCTAGAATCGAAATAATGGCTTTCTCATCCGTTCCCCATCCTGAAAAAGTTTATCCCAGATAAAAGAGAGATCAAATTCAGCCAGACAAGTAATTATGTCTTGAAAAGTTTAATAGATTTCAAACCTTGACAAGCCTTCTTGATATTTTCCGCATCTTCAACAGGAGAAAATTGCTTTGGTGAAACAATTGTCGCCATTTTTGCTTCGATCTGCCTGCTGCAATTTCACTGATTCATTCATTTTATACTAACCAATCAAGTTTATGTTACTGCTTCGGAAATAAATATGGAGATATGAAGTATTCTGAGCTAATGGGGTTTCATAAATTTATTATTTACTTGTTTCGTTACTAATATTAATGGACAGTTTCTTGTCCTTTATTTATTGGAATGGTCCAAATGAGGTACATTTTCCAAGTATACTTGTAACAGCTATTCCTGGAAAAGGATTTACTAGCTTGAGATTTCAATCTAAGCACTTTGTTTGAGACAATAAATATTGGACCAATTGTTAAATTTATCAAAGATTCAGAAATTTTAATTCAATAAATTTGTGGTTTAATCATAACTGTCAACTACTGGACCGTTACTGAATTGAACTGAACACAGGAAAAGTGGCAGAATGAAAAACAAAGTATCTAGGCTCTAGACAAAATGTTACCTTCACCTCATGCAATATTATCGGATGATTGTCTTCCAGAACTGATGTATGAGTTGGTATAGAGCTTAATAATTCTTTCTGGAGTCCAAATTATGATTTTTGATTACGAGAATGGAAATTAGACTGCTTGAGTTGGGTTATAATTAGATCTTACAATTTGTATATCAATATCTATCTATTTTATATTTAGTACATATAAAACACGACTATAAAATATTTTATTATAATTCGTAGCAGCACATCAAATAAAAAATATTTTTTTTCAAACTCTTACAATTTTTATTAAAATTTTAAATCATGACACTTTGATATTTTATTTAATGTTGTTTTTGTATTTTATTACTATATCATATTTAAATTTTTCAAGTTTAATTATAATCAATAATGCTCTTCAAATTTTGGTCATTTTGGTTTGACTTTCTAAATCATTTTGAATTTAAGTTGATATTTTTGGAAGTCGTTTCAGATAGATTATGTAAATTCAAACGAATTAAGCAACTTTTTTTAACTAATGTTTTTTGTCTTGTTAAAATTAAATTTTTATATGAGATTTTCAAACTTCTTCAATAATAAAAAATATTACTGCTCAGTCCAAACAGCTATTATACAGTTTGAATGAGTTTCATTTTCCCTTCCATACAGCAGAAATGTAGATGAAGACCAAGCCATATTGGTCTCAATCCCCCAAGATGCTCAAGAAATAAGAGCCACAAAATTGTTTTTCAGAAGCAAAAAAAAGCATGTTCAATATAAAATTCGAAAGCAACAACAACCTGCACATCTACACCAGGAGGAAGAAACATTTCTGTTAGAGAGTACATTCACACAATTCCTCACCTTTCTGTTCGAATTCTCACTTCTAATCTTGTAGAACTCCAACATTTCTTCTTCCACTGGATGAGTCTTGCCCACTATGACAAGGCAACGCAGAGGGTTGCCAAAATCAACCATCCGGAGTTGTCTCATTGTGCCTGCAACTATCATCTGATCCTCACTTCCCAGCCAAGCGAACCCAACACAATCGGTGTCTTCATCATGCACTACAAGGCAATGCATAAATAAAATATGCTTAACAGAATTGTTCCTTCATACTCTTCCTCGCATTTCTCTCGAAACCAGTAGAGGAAAACAAAACTAGCATCTTTTCAAGCATATTGCAGCATTTCTGAGAAAACTAGCTCCAGAACATAAAATCTCAGGACAGATTATATTATTCATATTCGAAGCTGATACATAAAATTGATAGATCCAAACAAAAAGGCCACCTAGAAAGAGAAACAAAAGAAAAAAAAATGAAGAGGGTAGGAGATATCTTCCCTATGAGAAAAAATATATATTTAGATGGCACCAATCTGCATACTAGAAACGGTACCCTATACTATGCAATGGTATCAAAAAATTATTCCCTAGCCTCCATAAATTTCAGTCTCCTACAGCAATGAGATAATCAATGACCATAGTTATCAAAAATATTTAAATGATTTGCAGGTTGCAAACCATGTTGTGACGTTATAAAGGAGTTAACAAGAATAGGCATGATAATGTTTTACTTTTACTAGAAACTCATTTTTTTGTAGAATAGGTCTGATAATGTTTTACTTTTACATCTTAAATAGGGTTACATACATGAAGTCCAGAATACTTGTAGACTCAAAAAGTGGAAAAAGCACACACAACAAAGAAATATCTGAAAGCTTCAAGATAGTGAAAGCTATTGAACCTCACCAGATTCACCATAATTTTGCTCAACCTCCAAGAGCTGCTCAATGGCGGTGTTTATTGTCATGTACCTAGGTGTTTCATACAGCTTTCTTCCCCTGAAAATATTCAAGGGGAAACCAGGAAAAACAATCAGTCAAAGCAATGGCAGACAGTTGAACTTTATGTAGCAAAAAACAGTACAAACTACAACTTCTGATACAGACCTGCACAAAGATTCCAAAGTTGGTTCCTTTACATGAATATCTACATGAAAAAGGCAGTGAATCTATTTAAGACTACCAAATCAGGTAGAACATACAACAATAACCCATAAATTCACACCACAAGCTATAATGATTTTAAAAGGCCAATTATTGAGTTACTAGTGGATAAATGGAGAAATACTAGGATCCATATCGAAATGAGAAAAAAATGTGCATCCTCATGCTTCGCTCTGGAAAATGTTTGAGCCTATTATCAGCTAGCTACACTTAGCTGCTATTTTAACAGTTAGCACTCCTAAATACTCATATTAAGATAGATAAGATCATTTTTCCTCACTGTGTGGTCATCTAAGGTTATGAAGATCTTTGCAATAAAACAGAAGCAAACTTAGCTCCCATAACTAGTGCATGTTCAAGTAACAAATACTAACAAAAGATGAGAAAATGCAATTAAAAATCTCCAGTTAATTTATGTACAAAACAACCTCACCTAAAAGACAAAGTGTGTGCTATCCAAGATTGTGATTTCTTTGAATTTTCTCATAAAAGCTATCAGGCCTCCATGTTTCGGTAAAAAAAGGTATTGAAACTGTCTCCCCATAATGGTAAAGTTGCAATCCACAAATTCCAATTGCATTCATCACAGATGCATTGCGCACTACCTTGACATCAACCCCCAATGTCTTTGCTCGAACAACAAGATCAGTGTGTTGTTGCTGTGCAATTTTCCCAAGCAAAAGACTAATGAGAAAGAGAAGCAACTCAGAAAAAGATTTTGAGGTGAATAAAGACTACCTATGTAATAGAAGCTCAACACACATAGAATCTCCAAGGAAAGAAAAGAACCATGATTATATTCCCACAAACCAGGTTCAACCAGGCTCAATCCTTTCTTCAATTAAATACAGCTTCATCCTGATTCCAAGCCTTAACTGAGTTACTTAGCAGTGGTATTTCAAACATTAAGACTTCTTCCCAAATAGGATAACTAGGGAGGGAGAGAGGTAAGGAGAAATAGAAGAATGACATTCACTGAGTTCTGTTGAGAAAGGCTTTCCAACAGATTTGAATAGTTCATCAAACTAAAATACAATAAGAACTGATACAAAATGGTCTCATTTAGAATGAAAATTCCAACAAAGGTAGTTAGGGCTTCTACTTCTATTTATATACAGGGCTGCATGCAAGAGAAATTGTAAACCAAAATTGCAGGCTTCTTAGAAAGACAAACTAACAAAACAACTCCATGATTTAAACAGCATTGATACCATAATTATTTGATGAAACCAAGCATTTTACAAATACATAAAAGCAATCCAATGTATTCATAAATAGAATATAAAAAGAAATTCACTAAGAAGAAAACTAAAATCAATGAGAGCACATACAAATATTTTATCATGAAAAAAAACAAAGAAAGTCAGCTAATACCCAAAAGGATCGCCAACAACAAGGAAAGCTACATCAGACCCACCAGCTTCTAACAGAAGATTGTCTACTTTTTCTTCAACCATTTCTCTATCTGCAAGTATAATAGGTTTCCCATACAATTTCTCCTAACAATTTTAAAAATTCTAGCACAAATGAAAATCCCAAGAATTGAAAGATAGCAAAGTTATCAGGAATAGAAAGAATATTTGTAGTATAGAGTAGAAAGGCCATCTGTAGAAAGACCAAAGGATAGAAGAGATGTATGGCCTCAATGTACACCTTCTCACATTTCTTCACCGCATCTAAACCTCTTAGAGTAATGTCTCTCTCATCCCCCGATCCAAGACCTATAACGTATAACATCTCGGTCTGCTAACCTGGATTAATGGACAAAAGGGAAAAAAGGGTAAGAATCAAATTATTAACATTGATATATTAGTACATTAAAATGGTTTAGGTATATTATTGTATACCATAGATTATTTATTACAAGTGATATACTGATCTATCAATTTAATTCTCAACACTTATAAATTTCATAGTGAAACAACATGCAGTTATAAATTGTCAAATCGATTTTCTAAGCATCAAAACAGAAGCAAAACTGCTCCAACAACATTTTGACACAAAATTTGACCCCAATTGCTTTAATACCTCTAAAATTGAAAAATATATAACCCAAAAATCTACATAGAACTTGGCCAAAGAAATTCTACGTGCAACAAAATAGTCAAAACAAAATAGTCAAAAACCAATGGTACTTCTAAGAAACACTGCCTTTTGATTAAATAAAGACTCTCTATCTCAAAGTGCAAACAGTGCTTCCTTATCGCTAAAATCAACAGCACCACCAATTTTCCTCAATAAACCCACCAATAAACATCATTTACTACTGTAGAAAAATCAATTATAAGTAATCCAAGTCATTAACAATTCCAACGAGAAAACTCGAAAACAAATTATACCCATCAATGAAAACAGCAAGGAAGTCCTTAATATGAGTTTTTAAGGCATTCTACTATTCTTTAAGAGCAAAAAAAAAAAAAAAAGACAAAAAATTTTTTTTTTCAAGAAGCTCAAATGCTTTGTCTTAAAGAGAGGTTCCATAGGAAAGACCTCATTTTTACAATTGCAACACAAAAACAAAGCAACCCAATGTGAAAGATAACATATGTTGGCAAACCCGGAAGAATAAATGAAATAAATTTTGCCCTCAACTTAAAAAAAAAAAAAAAAAACCTTGTACATCAATGAGAAAAACAGTATGAGATACCCCTAGGAATCAATTTCCGCTAATAGTGTCTTGCCTGAACTCTAAAACAAGAGAGAAAGTGTTGTTCTTTTTTTTCCTTTGGCCGACAAGAAATGACGTTTTTGATGCAAAGAACGCCAGCTACTTCGAAGGGCAGTGCATAGAAAGAAAGAAAGAAGAGCGAGGGAAGGGCAGAAGCGAGCACCGTGCAAGCGCCGAGCTTGGCTTCTGGCGGCTAATGAAAATTTTTTCAATTGGTATCAAATGGAGAGATGATCCTTTCCGCTCTGAAAGTTTTTACAACTTCATATAAGGGCGATAAATCCATTTTCAATTAACTTTACGATGAATATTTATTTAAATAATTTGAATTTTTAATTAATTTTATTTTATTTTAAATTATTAAATTTTAACCATAGAATAAGTCAGAAGTTCATTTATCACCTTTAGATAAAACAATAAAAACTTCCATTAATTTTTAAGTAGCGGAAATGATATTTTTCTTTAATGTATTATATTAAAATTTTTTAAAATTTAAATATCATGTTAATTATTTTACTATAATTTAAATATCATTTATAATATTAATCCTTAAATTTTTGACTATTTCAAACTTAGAAATAGATATGATAATTCATAAATTTGTATAATATAAATATTGCTAATTCTTATATTTGTGTGATATTTTATTTAAAAATTACATATTATAATTCGTGTCAATATGAAAAATATAAAAAATATATAATTTTTTTTTTGTTAAACTTATAAATAATTTTCACTAAAAACACATTTTGCTTTTATTCTTCATATCATATTTTCATACCATAGTTTTGTTAGAAATCTTTTATTATGCAAATTGAATCTTAATTTTGCATAATCTTAATGCTCAAGATCTTAAAAAAAATGATTTTTATAATTTCTTGATTGAAGAGCAATTGTATCTTAATCCATTATAAATTTTATATAAATATTTTATAAAGTTTTGTTTCGATTTCTTGACCTCTTTTATCTTCACGCGCGTGTTTGATGGATAGAACGAAATCAATTTATAAATAGAAAAAGTGAAGCAACTTTGCTTTCTTTCTTTCTTAAAAGCAATCAATTTATACGTTATATCAATGTATAAATTATAAACAAAATTTTCTTTTGTTTTAATTATATTTATTTTTTGTTTCATAAATAAAACAAAACTCTATTCATCTTTATTGATCAAACAGATTTTAAACATATAATAATTATTAAACCATTAATATCTTTTAAATTTTATTTAAAAAGATATTTGTATAAAGTTAGAAAACAACACATAGGTCACATAATATCTAACACTCTTCTATTTGGCCTAAATGGTATTATTCATTTTTATAATTTAATAATAAAATATAATGTTCATAATATAAGCTAAATTCTTTCTTTAATTGAACAAATTATAAATTATCATTGAGCAAAAACTAATAAGAATCACAGTAATTATGTATAATTAACTTGACATAATTCTTTTTACATATCACATTATTAGTTCTATACTCAACATGACATTTAATGAGACATGTCATAATGTTCCATTAATGTTTTCATTAAAAACAAATCATGTTCATATTCATATAATTTAATCATGTATATATACTAACATAATGGAATATGATGCATAAACATATCAAAACTAATACTTAAAAGAGCTCAGAGTATCAAATATTTAATGAATATAAAAATTTACTATAATGTCAATAATGATTTTCAATAATACATTTTCTTTCAACATGTTCATTAAATGTCTTTAGTGGCAAACCTTTTGTTAACGGATCCACAACCATAAGGTTGGTGCTAATGTGTTCCATTAACATTCTTTATTTATAAACTTCTTTTTTTAACAACAAATTATTTCAATTTCATATGTTTAGCACATTTTAAATACTTATCGTTTTTAGAAAAGAAGACTACTATGGCATTATCACAATAAATTTTCAGTGACTTGGCAATATTGTCGATAATTCCAAGTCATGAAATAAAGTTTTGTAGCCATAAACCATAAGTAGTGGCCTCAAAGCATGCCACAAACTAAGCTTCCATAATTGATGCAACAATAATAGATTGCTTCACACTTTTCCATAAGATCGTTTCACTAGCTAAAAGAAATAAATAGCCAAATGGGGATTTTCTGCTATCCACACACCCAGTAAAATCTGAATTTAAATATCATATCACCTCAAGATGATTAGACCTCTTATAAGTGGGTATGCGATCTGTCATTTCTTACAAATATCTTAATACTTTCTTTGTAACCCTCAATGATCTAATCTTAAATTATTTTGATACTTACCCATCATTCCAACACTTATGGACACTGAATTTTGTCCGAATCTATTGAATGAAACCTTATTTTTTTATCAATATTAAAGTTAATAATTTAATATAATAATATTTTTTAAAAAAATAAGAAAGAAAAAGGGGATAGAGATAGGCATGGTTAGGCATGGTATTGTGCACGACACCAGCCTATCCACTTACCCCTACCTGCACCATGCCCCATAAAACCTCGAACCACCCACTCCCCATGTAGCCCCGGCCATACCCTACCAACACCTATACCCTGCCAAACCACTTGCTCCCCCTTTTAAAGCTCCTAAAAACCCCACACCCTTCTTTGAGCCCTCAGGCACCGATCCCTCTCACCCCTAACAACCTGCACCTTCATACCTACTGCCCAGGCCTTTGGCCATGCGAGACCAAACCCCTTTTCAACCCTTACCAAGCTCTAGGCATCCCACTAGACCACAATTTCACCCCTAGACATACCTAACACCCAGCCTTGTGCCTTACCCCCCTTAACCCTATTCCTACGAGCTATCAGCCTTTACCCTAACCCAGGCACCAGCCAAACAAAAAACCACTAGAAAACAAACCAAAAAAAAAAAAACAAACAAACACATAAAAAATCACAAACATAGTCCTCCTAGTATGGAGGAATCATCAATGCCAAAGCCCTTGCAAAAAGCAAAAAAATACAAAAGTTTTAGTTTATAAAAAAAAATCCAAACTTTAAACCTTAATCTTTACCTATCGAGGTTGTTCCTGACGAAAGGGAGGTTGAATTGAAGCTCAGGAGGCTAGGGTGAGCCTTTTAGCAAATATTAGAATTTTTTGACGACCAAACTGGCAGTCAATGTTTGTTGATGATGAACTAGGTGACGATCCATGCAACTGTCGGTGATCGTTTGAGGAACCCCTCTTTGTTTAAAGAGAAAAGCTTTCTCTTAGAGAGAGAAATAGCTCAAAAAAATTAACCAAAAAACTTTTGGGTTTTATAAAAAAAAAGTTAAAAAATGACACCATTTAGGAAAAAGCAAAACAACGTCATTTTAAGCCCTAAAAGAATCTGCACGTCAGACTAGGGTTCGCACACCCAATTCGATGATCCGACATCCTTTAGCCTTTGATTGAATCGTTGATCGAACCAAATTGATCTGAATCGTCGAAGTGATCGAACTAACCGAACCAGCGTTGATCGGACAATTGACCGGTCTGGTTCAATTTTTTTTGGATGTTTTTTGAATTTTTTATATATTTTTTATATCATTTTAGTTTTATTATTATTACTTATGCATGTTTAATACCTTTAAATTTTTTAGAATAAATATTTGTTGTTTTATAATAATAATAATAATAATAATAATATAATAATAATAAAATAAACAAAAAATAAATAAAGAGTAATAAAGGTAAAGTTTTTATAATTTTTGTAAAAAATTTAAAAACAAACCTTATTAAATAATATAAAATAAAAGAATAAAAACTAATGATAATAACAGCAATAGTGAAAAAAATGATTTCAAAAATTTTGATTCTTTTTAATATGTGTATATATATATTCTTTTTAAAAGAATAATAACCAAAGAGTTAAATAAAAAATAAATAATAATAATAATAATAATAAATATATAAAATGATTATAAAAGTAATAAGGAAAATTTTCTTGTCTAGATGTTGGAGAGAATATAATCGTTCTTTAAATAATGATAATTCTGCCTAAATATTAGAGAATTATTAAAAAAATCAATAAATAAATTAATAATATTATTAATAATAAATTGTTATAAAAAGAAAATATATGAAAAATTTTAATTAATTTTTAAAAATTATAAAAACCGAATTTGCTTTGAAAGTCTGCTTAAATGTTGGAGATTTTTAAAAATGTTCTCGTTTTCTTTAAAACCCTAAAACCCTCCAAACTCTAATACTAAAGCCCTAAACCCTTTGAACCCTAAAACTAAAACCCTAAACCCTTTGAACCTTAAAATCGAAACCTTAAAACCCCAAACCTTAAAATTGAAACTTTAAACCCTCCAAACCCTAAAACTAAAACCCTAAACCCTTTAAACTCTAAAATTGAAACCTTAAAACCCTTTAAACCCTAAAATCGTACCATAAAACCTCCAAGCTCTAAAATTAAAAACCCTAAAATCTTTAAAACCCTTAAAACCCTAAGATTTCTAAACCTTAAACCTCTAAATCCTAGACCCTCGAAACCCCAAAATCTTCCAAACCCTAAAACCCAAGCCCTAAAACCCTTAAAACTCAAACCAATACCCTAAAATCCAAAACTCCAAAATCTTGAAAACTTAATCTTAAAACCATAAAGCAAGATCTTAAATCTTGAAAAATTGACCAAGACCCTAAATTTAACCTAAACCTAAATTTGGCATGCAACCTTGAATCATCACCTAAAGATCATTCAAAAACCTTGACCTAAGCTTTAACCAAGATCATTCCAAAATCCTAAGAATACATGTGAAAATCACATTTAAGATAATTTGTTCTCGAATGCCCCCTAGACGATGGGCTATTGAAAAAACGTTATTTCATTAAGTTTTTCACACGAGTCTTTAACCCATAATAATAATGGAATAAAAAATATATAATAATAAAATGTGATCTTAAATATAAATAGTCACACTTAAGCTCTACCTAGATGTTGAGGAGTTAAGATGGTTTTATTATATTTAAAAACCCTAATTTCAAAATTAAATTTCATCATTATGCATAACATTTATTAATGCATCTATTTATTATTGATTATACTCAATTCGCATGTTTATCCCTTCAATTATTATTTGTTATTTAATAATACTATTGTTGGCATTTTCGCATAAAAATATGTTTAATTTAAAAATGTAAAATAAAACCAAAATAACATCCCGAGAGGAATAATTTTTGGTACTCTGCTTAGATATTAGAGAGTTATCAATAATTATCTTTCCTAAAGAATGTTATTTTCATTTTCAAGAGATGTAGTGGTAACTATCAGTTAAAAGTGTTATCTTTAATGTTCTGGCTAAATGTTGTAGTATTTTAAGATAATTCTTTAACTTAAAGATTTTTTCGATATTCCTAAATAAAGAATTTTGATAAAATTAATTTTTTTAAATAATAAAAAAGAATTATTATTAAATTACAAATCAAAACAATTTCATCCAACATCGAAAATAATGCATGATTAATTGGTACCAATTTATGGGCTCTGTAGGGGTGCTAATCTTTCCTTACACATAATTGACTCTTGGATTCAACCTAATTTTCGTAGACCAAAATTTATCTTTTTGATAAACTTTAAACTCGTTTTTATTTTTTTTTAAAAAGTAAACTTTTAAGTAGCCAATCACACCCTAAAAAAGATTGGTGGTGACTCCTCTCATTTTTCTTGATTTTAAAATTCTTTTCGTTTAACAGTCCCAAAATTATTACAACAGTTAGCAACTCTATTAGGGACTATTTAAGATTTAGGCCAAAATTTTAATTATGCGCTACTAATAATTGTTGGATTTAATTGGTTTTATTTGATATTTAATTTAATTCTCTTTATTTTAATTTTTTCAAAAAAACTAGACAAGTTAATAAATAAAATAAATTGTATGTTAGTTATTATTTTGTTTTGATTTTGTGCTTATGATTTATTTATGATATTTTGATTAATGTCACTTTGCACATTTTTGTATATGCACTTACATGCATGAGCTCTAAACCTAGGTTCTTTTTTTTTTAGGAGGAAGTGAAGTAACTACGCTCTCATGAGGTGATAACATTCACATTTGCTAGCAAAATACTTTCACTCAAATCGAACATTTTTTGTTAGTAACTATAATAAATGAAAATTGGGAAGCCTTACTAGTCTATAATGGACGATGATGTAGGGAATAGTCTGAAAACCTTAGATAAATAAATTACACTTTTCATCATTACGCATAACATTTATTAATGCATCTATTTATTATTGATTGTACTCAATTCACATGTTTATCCCTTTAATTATCTTTTTTTATCTAATAATACCATCTTTGGCATTTTTGCAAAAAAAAAAATGTGTTTAATTTAAAAATGTGAAATAAAACACAAATAACATCCCGAGGGGAAATAATTCTTTGTACTCTTTCTAGATACTGGAGAGTTATTAACAATTATCTTTCTCAAATAATGTTGTTTTCATTTTCAAGGGATGTTATGGTAAAAATTAGTTAAAAGTGTTATCTTTAAAGTTCTATCTAGATGTTGAAAAATTTTAAGATAATTCTTTAACTTAAAGATTTTCTCAATAATCCTAAATAAAGAATTTAGATAAAATTAATTTTTTAAAAAATAATAAAAGGAAATTATTATTAAATTTCAAATCAAAATCATTTCATCTAACACCAAAATAACATATGATTAATTGGTACCAATTTTTGGCCGTTGTAAGGGTATTAATCCTTTCTTATACGTGATTGATTCTTGAATTCAACCTGATTTTCATAGATCAAAATTTATCTTTTTGATAAACTTTAAACCTGCTTTTATAGTTTTATTAAAAAGATAAACTTTTGGGTGATCAATCATACCTTAAAAAAGATTTGTGGTGACTCATTTCATTTTTTTCAATTTTTAAATTTTTTTTTTTGTCTAGCGGTCCCAAAACTATTATGACAATACTCAAACTAATATCTAGTCTGGTACAAGTTTGGGCATCCATCAAGCTTCAACAATAGATGCATAAGAAATTCCTTCCACTTGTTTGCTTTCTAATTCATTCTTTGGGCATTATATAAAACTCAATTTATCTCTTTTTTGAATTGGAACACTTACAAAGCATTGTTCCATTCTCTAGAACTCTATTAATATATATATTTTAAGACAATCCTAACAATGTTTATGATATATCATGAAATATTTCAATTCCAATTATATAAAATGTCTTACCCATATCTTTTATTTTAAAATTCTTAAAAAAATTTCTTGGTTTCATTTAATAAGCAAAGATCATTAGTAGCACTAACCTTCAGATATATACACCGATCAACAATCTTTTCTTTAAATTTAAAGAAAGTAATAGTATTTGAACTTAAGATACCATTGTTGGAAAGCTTTTTTAAGTCCGTATATTGAGTTCTTAAGTTTACACATCATGTGTTCTTTTTTTTTAATTGAAAAACCCTCAAGTTGGTCCATGTAAACTTTTTTCTCTAAAATTGCATTTAGAAAAATGGTTTTCACATCCATTTGATGTAACTTTAACTCATAATGAGCCATTATTGCCATAATAATTCTAAATGAGTTATTTTTAGA
This sequence comes from Durio zibethinus, assembly GCF_002303985.1. Next base: position 1,325,731 of record NW_019167871.1, read on the forward strand.
ATTCGTAGAAAAGGTCTCTTTATAGTTAATGTTATCTTTTTAAGTGCAACCTTTGGCAACAAATATAACTTTATATCATTCAATATTACCATTTGAGTCACACTTGGTCTTGAAGGCCTATTTACACCCAAGTCTTTTCAAACCTTCGGGTAATTATAAGCACCTAATTTTATCCAATCCAATCAAGTTTGTTCGATATTTTATGCTTGGTTTAAACATTCTTATTTGAACTAGCTTAAGCGTTAAATCAAATTGAGTTAGTTTGAACCTTTCGGATTAGTAATTTTTTTTTTTATTATTGTTATTATTTTTCATTTTGTTTGGACCGAAATCCAATCCAATTTAGTTTGGGTCAATTAGGTAATGTGGGCTTAAAAGCCCAAGGGTCAAGATCAAAATTTAAAAGTCCAATTAAAAAAAAAAACCCCAAATCAGCCTCTAGTAATGGCTCATTTAATAGCCCACAATTAAGCCCAAATCAACCATTATAACTGGCCCAGATCATGAAACCAAAGCCAAAAAAAACATGGCTAAAGTGATGAAATCCAAATTAAAAAAAAAAAAAGCTTTAAACCAAAACAATACCCAAACTTGGCCCAAACATAAAGAGGCTAAAAACAAACCAAAATAAGGAAATAAAGGGAAAGCCCATTTGCGTATATTTGATAGCACTTTGCATAGGACCATGAAGGGGGCACATCATCATAACATATCAATTCGAAGACTCAATCGCTAGACATAAAAATTTAGAATTGTGAAAACACGAGAAGTCACCATTAATCTTTTTTAAGGCATGATTAGTCACCTAAAAATTTTATCTTTTTAATAAAACAATAAAATAAGTTTAAAGTTTATTAAAAAGATAATTTTGGTCTATAAAAATCATATTAGATTCAAGAGTTGATTACACATGGAGAAAGATGAACACCCCTACATCACCTATAAAATTTGTACCAATTAATAATACGCTATTTATAATTTTGGACAAAAATAGTTTTATATGAAATTTAATTATAATTCTCTTCATTTTTAAGAAACAGAATTATTTAAAAGAATCTTTATTTAGAAATATTATGCAAATCTTTAGACTAAAAAAATTCTTATAATTCTTCAACATATAAGCAAAATTCGAATATAAGTCTTTCTGTCTAAAATTTACCATAACATTTTCTTAAAAATAAAAATAATATTATTTAAAAATGATAATTATTGGTAACTCTCCAACATCTAAGCAAAGTACCAAAAATTATATATTTCAAATATTATTTTAAATTCACTTTATTTATTATTATTTTTTAAATCAATTTTTTAAAGAAGCTTTTTATGTAATAATAATGGAAAAAGGTATAATAAACCATAATCAACAATAATTGAAATGCATGTAAATACATAATGAGTGCAAGAAAATAAATATATGTAAATATGTCATAAATGGCGAGGATATTTAAATTTAAGATAAACTCTTTAAATATAAAATAGACCACCTAGACTCTTCAACATTTAGACAAAGTTCGAGTGCGATCTTTTATATTAATCTCATTCTTTCATTTTGTATTCCTTATTCTTTATTTAATCTTATTATTTTAAAATACGAAATTATATGAAATTTCTTAATAAAATAATATTTCCTAATAGCCCATCATCTAGGCGGCAGACAAAAACAAATTATTTCACAAAAAGATTTTCACGTAAATCCTTGAATTTTGGGATGGTCTCAGGGTTTTGAGTGAATTAACGATTTTGGACTTCACCTAATGTTTAGGCTTTCAAAGTTTTACTTAGGGTTTTAACTTAGGCTTAGGGTTTCGGTTTCATTTAGGGTTTTATTTAAGGTTTTAATTTTAGGGTTTTGATTTTAGGATTTCATTTAGGGTTTTAAGTTTAATTTACGAACCTCTTTAAAAACTTTCAACATTTAAGTAAACTTTTGGAATAAGCTCATATGTTGTAATTTTCTTAAAAATCAAATTTCTTATATTTTCCTATATTTTTTTTTTCTTTAAAATTATTATTTATTATTTATTTCCTTTATTTATTTCTCTAAAAAATGGATTTTTTATATTTTTATTTATTTTTATTTTCATTAAAAATTTTACTATTATTATTTATTAGTATTTTATTATTTTATTTTTAATATTTAATAATTCTCTAACATCTAAACGAAATTATTTTTTTTTTAAAACATAGTTTTTAATTCTCTCTAACATCTAAACATGGATCTTAACAAATCTTTCTTAATATTTTATTATTATTATTATTTTTAAAGATTTTAAAATACAAATAACAATGAAAATGCATCAACATAATCAAAGACATTATAAACATTTCAACTAGTAATATAATGTATATGTAAAGCCATCACATATAAGCTAAAGTAATCATAAAACGGTAACAACCATAATAATAAAATAATAATACAACAAGAATGCAAAGCTATTCAAATATTCATATGATCTAAATTTTTTAATTAGCATTTGTATTATTTGGATTTATCATTTATTATTTGCTTTTAACCTTCTTTAACTTTATTCTAATTCAATGACATAAGTGGGAAATAAAAAAGCAAAGTAAAAACAAATAGTTTTCCTAAAATAATCCAAGTAATAAGTAACTTAAGGGCAAAATGAAGATAAATAAGGTAAATAAAGTGCAAAGCCTAGCCATTATCGTTCCTATCATACTTTCAATGCTTATTCCATTACCCTTACTTCTTCTTTCTTTTATGTAGTGAGAGTTGATAATTTTTAGACCTACATGTCTCAAGTCTTCTGTAGTTTCTAAGTTCAATAAGCTCTTGGCTTATCCATATACAAATATATATATATATACATGAACCTCGACCAAGCAAGGAAAAAAAACACTGGACCTTAAACCTTCCCTTTCCATAGGTGATTTTTAAACTTTTATGGCCTTCAAGGTTTCATGAAAGAAAAACCTTTTGTTATACAACAAGACATTTTAAAAAAATTGGATTTTTAAAATGTAAAACTAAACAAAATTGGAAACCCTTAACAGACCATACACAAAGGAAGCAAAAAAAAAAAAAAAAAAAATAAGAAAAGCATGAAAGGATGAAGCTCTAAGCTTCTGTAAATCATTCACACATGAAGAAAAATAAAAAAGGAGGAACTTGAAATTGTACCTACATATTGTTAGTTTCAGATTTTAGCTTCTTAATTTCTATTAGCCACTAGCTTTTTAGTTTTACATTCAATCCTCTTCTTCATTGGCTTTTATGTTCTTTTCTTTTATTTTTTTACTGCCACCTACTTCTTCTTTTGCATTTTCTATTTTCTACCTCTCTTTTTTTCTACCACCAGTTATTTTGTTTCTTGTTTTTTTTTGCTTTAATTTTTTTTCTTTTTTTTTTTTGTTTTGGCAATCACTTGCATCCCTATTAGTGCATTTTTTCTCTTTTGCTTACTGCATGCTTCTTCTGCCACCTAAACTTTTTTTTTCATGTCCAAGCTTTCTTTTTATTATTTCTTTTAGTTCACTATATGCCATGCCACATTTCTTCTTCTTGCTCCATTTTATTTATTTATTTTTTCACCATTTTTAATCTGTTTGGTCTACTGTTTCATGCAATTATTTTGGTATTTGCTTTGCTTTTTGGTTGCCTTATTTTCTTCTCTCTTTTTGGTTTTTATTTTTCCTATTATTTCTCTTCACATTTTTCTCATCATTTTCTTTCTTCTTTCGCCTTTTTTGTATATTTTTTTTTTACTTCTCTTTACTCCCACGACTTCCTCTCTTTTTTTATTCAATTTTCAATGCTTCGTCATGCAGCTTCTTCATGCCATAAAATGCTCCAGGTCCCCTACAACCATTTCCTCAAATGACCCTTCTTCAATTTCTAGCCTCCAGCTGTTTTTTAATTCTTTTTTCCTTCAATGTTTCATTTTCATGCAAAATGGTGCTTGGATCGAATGAGCTTTAAAAGGGCCCAATGCTTTGGGGCCTTGCCCCTTGCTTTGGCTTTTTTCTTTTTTGTTTTTTTTTTTCCTTGTTTTGGGCTTTGAAATTTTTATTTATTTGTTTGGACAAAGTTTTTTTAATATTTAAATATTTATTTTTTAAAAAAATTTCATAATGAATCTTAGATGAAGAGAATTATCCTTAAATTATGCCTAGATGTTGGAGAATTTTAAGGTAATTTTTTAACCAAAATATTTCTATAATGTTCCTAAATAAAAATTTTTAATAAAATTATTTTTTTCTTTTTCATAGGAGAAAGAAATTATTATTAAATTTTAAATTAAAACCATTTTTATCTAAAACCAAACATAACCAAAATATTTCAAATTAATTAGTACCATTTTTAAACAGGCATTGTGGGGTGGTAATCTTTCATCACACGTAACCATACTCCTGAACCCAACTTTATTTTCAAAGACCACAAATATCTTTTTGATAAACCTCAAATCCATTTTTTGGTTTTATTAAAAAAGATAAACATTTTAGGTGGTCAATCACATAGAACAAAAAAGATTAGTAGTGACTCTGTATTTTTTTTTATTTCCAAAATTTTTATGTCTTACGGTCAGGTCCATGGACCCACATGTTGCAATAGCAATTTAACAAGATCCCAAATATCATTATAATCCATTGATTTCAACTCTTTTTTCATAGCATCTAACCATTTGGTAGAATTAGCACTTTCTATGGCTTGTAAAAATGAAACTAGATCTTTATCAATTCTTAAATCAAATTGTAACTCTTATAGATAAACCATATTCATCAAAAATCGCAAATCTCTTTGCTTTTGAGATCTTTTTAGTGCTACTTAACATAGTTCATCCACTACAAGTTCATTGACAATAATTTCATTATGGGTTGTTTGGTCATTTATTTGTTATCCTTGTTAGTTGTTAAACTATTCAACAATTGTAGGAACAACAATTTTAAAAGAAGTTATATGTAAAGGAATTGGCATCTTAACTTCCTGAAATTCCACTTTGCGTGGTTTTATACTCTCATTAATTTTAACATTTTCAATCAACAATTCTTATACTATGGTTAAGATAGTAAAATCTATACCATTTAGATTTTTTTGGATAACCAATGAAAAATCATTGATTGTTCTTGAATCCTATATAAATTTTTACTTCCACAACATGCAGGTGCCTTAATCTATTTTGTTTCCCATCCACTATTCAAAAAGAGTTGTTAGAACTGCCTTACTAGGAACCATGTTTAGCAAATACATGATAATTTTCAAAGCATACATCCACATTGATAAGGGTAAAGAATAATTGCTTAACATACTTCTAACCATGCCCATTAAGGTAGGGTTACGTTTTTATGTAATACCATTTTGTTGTGATGTACCTGGCATTGTGTATTGAACACATATGCCATGTTTTTCAAGGATTTTAGCAAATGGATCATCATACATTCCACAATATTCACCACCTCTATTAGATTTGATAGTTTTCACCTTACTATCTAATTATCTTTCAACTCCATTAATAAATATCTCTAAGATATTTATTGACTGAGATTTTTCATGTAACAAGTAGACATAGCCATAATGTGAAAAATCATCAATAAAAGTGATAAAATACTCTCCACCAAAAGGTAGAACACAAAAAAAATCCACAAATATCAGTGTGTATAATTTCAAGGAGTTTTGTGCTTTTTATGGTTGTTTTCTTAAATTTGTGTTTTATGTGTTTTCCCTTAATGTAATCCGCATAAATACCAAGATTAGTAAAATCCAAATTAGGAAGGATTTCATTTTTTATCAATCTTTGTATTACTTTTTTAGATATGTGACCCAACTATTTATGCCATAAGTAAACTAAATTTTCATTCAAAAAACCATGTTTAGTACCAAAATTAGGATGCAAGGTCAATAGGGTTTCAGCAAAAGGTTATCAAGTTTTAATATGTATAAGCCATTATAAAAAATATTGGAACCAATAAAATAATTATGTTTAAACTAACTGAAACATCAATTTTCAAACTTAAAAAAGTATCTAAATGTATTAAGTTTAGACAAAAAAAATTAAATTTTGAGAAATAAAAGGAACATAAAAAGTTTGAAAAAGATCAAATGGTGTCCAATGTCTAAAATCAAACGGTAGGTTCCAATAGCTTCAACTAGAGCTTTAATTCAGTTTCTCATAAAAAAAATTTTTCAATTGGATTTATGGTTTGGATCATAAAGAATCCTTGCATCGTATTTGAAACATGATGGTACAACTAGAACCAATCCACCAAGTGTTATAAGGAATTTTTCCTAAATTCAATTTAAAATATACGAATGCACCAAGGTTTCTTTTTTTTTTTTTTTGAACCATGCCTACATTTTAAGCAATCTTTCTAATAGTGCCCAATTTTTTTGCAAAAATGACACTTATCTTTCTTTTGTTCTTTTTTATGGATTTAGATAGATAACGCATTAATCTTTAATGGTCCTTTATTGCCCTTTTTATTTTTTTTCCTAGTTTATTTTTAGCTCATAGCTGACCCAAGAGATTAATAGAGTGAATTCCTTACTTTTTTTAGACTTGCTTCCTCTTGAATAAGCATACTTTATAGTTCAATCATATTCTATTTATCTTTTATAGTATTGTAATTTATTTGAAATGGACCATACTAGGAGACAAAAAGCTTATGATAAATTGCACAAGGAATCTTTCACTCACTTCTATTCCCATATATTTTAATTTTGCTATTGTATTTGATATTTTATTGACATGCTCATGCATGATACGAGAACCACCGAACTTCATGGTAGTTAACATCCCTATTAATGTCCCAACAAATGACCTATCAGCAAAGTTAGATTGAGATAGATCTTTCACAAACTTGATAAATTCTTTAGTGTTATCGGTTTTAGGAATCATTGACTTAGTATTATTTGCTACTGTCATTCGTATGAACATTAAGCTTAGTCTATTTGATCTTTCCTAAGCATTATGGAAAAACGTATGTTCAATACTGCCAGAATCAGTGATGGCAATAGGCTAATAATTCAAGAATGCCAAATTAAGATCCAGAACACCTCAATGATACTGAACTTGTTCACACCATTTAGAAAAAGTAAGCCCATTAAACTTTATAATATATGACGCTTGAGAATGAAGAGAAACAGGAGCAGATGCTGCAAATACATAAATGTTCATACGTTAATGCTTTGAATTGTAACTTAAACGTATAATACAGATTCAAAATAATGCTCACATAAACATTAAATATGCATTGAAGTTTTTTTTTTTTTTTAAGGCAATCCAACAATGTACAATAATAAACATAATTAATGCTTAATTTTGATTTGGCAATTATATAGACTCCAATTAGACATGTTTATCTAAGAAATTATATTAATCAACCACGATCATGTTTATGATTATAAAATTAATCAATTTACCTTTGAGTGATCCTTAAATATTTTATAATCACTAAACTTCATTTACTCAATAAATATATATCATCATGTCATCTTATTTATAGCATCACATAATAATGAGAAATTGAATTTTATTTAAGTTGACATCTATAAAAACTTTTCAATGTGTCCACTTTGATGACTAACAAATTATAAATACTATAGATATCAAAATAAATAATCATAATAATTATTTTAATAATAGTAGATATAATGATAATCTAAAACATATATAAGCAGAACATATTCTTGTTGTGAGTAAACAAAATACCTAAAAACTATCATATATAAATTTCACATAATTGTTGTATATCACATATACAATAAAAATACAACATATATCTTAACAAGTAGATAGACATAAAATAATTAAAGATTCATTTACATTAATGGCTTTTATGATCATTATAAAGTATGTAATATTTAATTGTGCTATTAATATTAATAAAATTGCTCATAATGAGATAAACCTTAATGATTTTACAAAAGAAAAGAAACCCATACAAGATAAACTTACAAAAAGTGATGAGTTTTTAAACAAATTAAAACATAACAGTTTCATTCATTGATTTTCATCTTACATTTATTATGCTAAAGTTACTAACGTTTATTTATGTTATCTCCATTAATTATGATGGTTTAAGTTTTGAATACACACAATTTTTAATTCTTTATATTATATATTTCTTTATTGGTCAATAAAAAATTTTAAAAAATCCTAATTATTGCTTTTGGGATTTTGTTTTAAGAAATTTGTGACAAAATTTCACATAACATGCCATTATTAATTTACAGAGAACACTGAAACTCTTAACTTTCAAGATAATATAAACAAAATTAATAACAAAAAACAACATGAAAATTGATGATAATAATAATAATAATAATAATAATAATAATATAGAGAAGAATCTTTAAAAGAAAATTACAAGTTCTTAAATCAAAAACTATGATTCCACATGTTAGAAATTCTTTATTATACAAACTGAATCTTAATTTTGCATAGCCTTAATCGCTAACGTCTTAGAACAAGATGATTTTCACAATTTATTGATTGAAGAGAAATCATACATTGATCTATTATAAATTCTATATACATGTTTTATGAAGTTTTGTTTCTCTCCCTTAACCTCTTTTATCTTCACACACATTTTTTATGAATAGAATGGGATCAATTTATAGGTAGAGAGAATGAAGCAATTTTTTTTTTCTTAATGACATTCAATTTATGCGTTCCATCAAGGTATAAATTATAAACAAAAGTTTCTTTTGTTTTAATTCTATCCTTTCATTATTTCTTAAATAAAACAAAACTCTCTTCACCTTTACCTATAAAAAGATTTTAAATATATAATAATTATTAAAATTATTAATATTTTTAAATAAATTAAAAGATATTTGCTTAAAGTTGAATAACGGCATTTAAGCCACATAATATATATCCAATAGTTTTAAATTACCAAATTTACTTAAAATTTAAGAAAATATGGTTAAATTGAAATAATGGGTAGAAAAGTAACAAATTTATACATTAAGAGGAAAAAGTAATAGTGTAACATTGTAGCCGCAAGAGTTGGTTTGATAAAGAAGGAAGTTTTTTATTTGTCAATCCTAGTTTGTGAAAGGTATTTTGAAAGTAAAATTAGAAAAATATGTTTTTTAAATGAAAAATTGTACTTCTTGAAAATTAGTGAGATTATATCTAAACAAAGTTTTAAAGGTATTTTTAATCGTTTTATTAAAAAAAATATTGTTCTTATTATGCTTCGATTTAAAACCGATATTGGAATAAATTTTATGGATTAAAAAAAATTCACTAGTTGAAATAATTTAAAATTGAATATTCTTGTTCTAATTTCATTGAATTTAAATTAAGTTTATGAAACTGGAAAAATAGCAATTTTATTAATGTACCTAGGCTTATATTTAGCATGGCTTAAGGTCAATTTTTACCAATTATCCTTTAATTGGTCCAAAATTAGCATTGTTCTTTTCATTTTTATGTTTTGAATCAAAACCATGTCAAAAACTAAAGATAAAAAATGAAAGAGCAGCAATAAGGTACATAATTAGAAAAAAAATAACCAATTGCATTAAAAGAATATTTCTTGAATATTCTAATTTCATTATTTTTTTTATCCAAAAATTTAAAAAAAAAAGTGAAGTATAATGACAAAATTTAATGAAATTGAAGTATAATACAAAAGCCAATATTGAATTATAATATAGTTACAGATTTCACTTTGATTTCTATTTTTTAAGTATTGGTTTTTTAGTTGTACGTACGAATAAAAATGTGAGAAATAGAATACTTTATTTATTCTAAGATATAGACTTAATTAATTTATATTTTAAATTATCTTTCAAAAATCAATGTGACATTCAATTCCAAGTAGTAGAAAAAATATGAGTACTATTTCTTTAATTTCTTCAGACAAGGAGCATATCAAAAGGACAAAAAATAAACAACATACTATTAGTTATTATGCAACTCTATAACTAGGCATGGTAATTACGGTGATATGAATATAATATAAAAATATAAAATTAATATAATTTAAAATTTTAATAAAAATTATATATAGATTTAATTGAAATAAATTTTTATATTTTATATTTTTCATATCAATACAAATTGTGAAATTTTTGTATAAAATATAATATGATTATATAAATTAATAATATTTTACACTACATGATACATAAATTATCATATATACTATTTACGAATGAGAAAAAAAATTAAAAAATCAAAAATCGATTTGAAATCATAATATTCGATTTGATTCAAATCGATTTTTTCTTATTTAATTCGTATTAAGTTCATATATTAAATATATATTAGGTTCGAATCAAATTTATAATTGAAAAGTAAAAATTAAAAAAAATCTAATTAAATTATTATTTTTATTAGTTTTTATATATTTTAAAATTTTTATAAAATAAAAATAATTATTTTATATCTAAATATATTTAAATATATTAAAAATCATATTGACATAATATATAAAAACAAAAAATTAAATTTTAAAAATCGATAAATTGATTCAAATCGAACTAATAGAATTCATAATATTATACATTATTTAAAAAAATTGAATCAAATTTAAACTATTATTACTCTTACTGTTATTTATAGAGATCTTATATATATATATATATATGATTGAAAAAAATTACAGCAAGATCAATTAATTTGATCGTTTTAATTTTCTAATTTAATTATGAACATAATGTCAGATGTTGGACAAACTTGCTATAATTACGAATTATTGATGACCAATTCCATCATAGAAGAAGAAAAATGACATGTTGATGTTTATAATAATTAATAACTAGTCAATTTACAGCCAAGAAAGAAATGATAAAACATCCACCAAACATAACAAACATTGTCCCCTCATAGTCATAGTCTTTACACCAGCCACTCCGTCAATGGCAACAAACTTTGATTATATACTTTTATTCTCGTGCTAATATTATCTTATATATACAAAAATCTAAAAAAAAAAATCATTCACCATGAACAAAACAAGTAAAAGCTCTTATTAATCCAATATCATTAAAAAAAAAAAAGGAATGAAAGAGGAAAAAATATCCTAGCTTGAAGGAAAGAAGTGGAATTGAATATTCAATTTTTTTTTTTTAATCTAAATCATCTGTTATGCAAAGGATTTGGACCTGTATGAATTTTTCTCTTTTCATCACCAAAAACTTCATCTCCATCTTTAACTTTATGATCATGTTTTCCAGCTTCAAAATTACCATGGGATTGAACAGGTCTAAACTGTTGAGAAGAAGCTGAAAATGTTTTGAAGCTTCCATGCCTAGCAGATCCATGATCATGAATTGAAGTACAAGTTGAAGATTCTAACTGAAACAACAAGAAAAACAGAACCATTAAATAAAAGCAAGTATACTTTTTGCTTAGACCCAATTGCTGCTTCATATTCTTCAAAATTCAGACACTCAAACCATGCATGGATTAATCCTTTTTTAGCCCAAAAACCTAGACAGCAAAAGTAAACCAACAAACAATTAAACTTTCTCGTCGGGATCAGATACCCAAAGGGCCCCTGAAAGAAACTGGTCGAAACAACACTCCCTTAGTGGCTTTATTTCTTTTCTTTTTTTTAATCTTTTGGTATGTGGTTTTTCTGAACTTGTTGGGGGGTTTGTTGGTTTTTTCCTGACGGGAAACCCTAGGAGTTTGGGCTCTGAAAAAGAAAGAGTTTAACAGTATTAGGAGGAGATTGAAATTGCAATAAATGGGTGCAGAAAGAGTTTTGGATTGGAATTTGAAGACTGATATGAGTGGCCATAGCTTTAATATGGGAAACTTAATGAAGCAGCAAGAAAAGTTGAGATGCTGCTTTCTTTTGGAGAATTTGCTGATTTTTTCTTTGTGATTTTGTTGGATATATCTATGCATCTCACTTTGTCTACCATCTAGCCATATGGTTAAAGTTGTAGTACTAATAAAAGTATTTTGTAGCCAATGATGTTTTGCCTTAGCGGTAAAGAGAAAGTCTTAAGATTTAAGGTTTTAAGTTCAAATCTTATTGGGTGTAAATTTGATTATTTAGTTAAAGTCATAGTTTATTAGTTTATTATTTATAGATATAATAAATGATTATATAAATATAAATATTTAATAATTATGAGTTTGATTATAAGTGTAATTTCAAAATATATATATTATATGATTGGTAGAAAGTAAAGAAAATCTAAAATTAACAAAGGAAAAAATATTTTCATCTTGAAAATTTAGATTTAATTTTGAAGTAAGTGAAGTGATATTGGTAAGAAAAAAGATAATTATCTTTTATTATATAACTTAAAATTTTTATGTAAAAAAAACCCAAAAAAAGTCGAACTTTACTCTCATCTTTCTAGTTCAGAAGAGATGAAAAAAGAAAGAAGAAAAATTTTAAAAATAAATATATAAATTATTTTAATTCGTCCATATTCTTTTTTTTTTTTTTTGGAATAGTTGAATTTTGAAAGCATTTTATAAACTACATAAAGGAAAAAAATCCAATTTTCTTCTCTCAACTTATTTTCTTCCGACCTCATCATTTCACAACCTTTCCTCTCATTCTCTCCCTCCATCATCAAATGTAGACTTTAAATTTTTGGCTTTAGGGAAAAGCTATTGCTATAATCGTGAAATTCAACTAAAAAGTGCTTTTCAAATTTGCATGCGTTGTATCTTATTGTCTATTTTGTTTTATAAAGAAGGCTATCGGAGAAGAGAAGTTGAGATTAAAATTTTTAGTAGCTATAACGTTATATTTTAAAAGTAATTGAATGAATTAATTAAATTAAATTTAAGATCGATTCATTTAATTTTTGAATTTATATCAATCACTTCATTAATTTGTTAAATAAAAATTTTGATTTAAATTTTTTATTATTAATATTTAAACTTTTTTTCAAAAAATAACAAATAAAACTTGTCTAACCTAAAATTTTTTAATTCAAATCCTTATATGGATACGCTTTAAAGAGATGGGAGAAGATTATGCTTCAAAAAAAATTTTAAGACTTGGAGGATATGTATTCATTGATAAATCAAACTCTAGTCATTATTATTAATTTTATGAATTATAAAACAACTTAATTAAGTTAATCCTAACTAATAAAAAAACACAGATCTTGTGAATATTTAGCAATTAAGTAGTATCTAGTTATTATGTTGCTTGCCTCAGCTTTTGCAGCTATGCGTTTAGACTACTTATGAACACTTTTTCTTTAGGCATGAGCAAAAGAGCCGGTTTGACCAATATAATAGTAAACTTTTAGTTTTTTTGATCAAGATAAATCTTAAAAACTTCAAACATTAAAAAAAAAAAAAAGGAAAGAGTTGTTTTGGGTACTTTCAATTCCTACCGTTCATCTCCTGTATGTTTCAATTGGTCTTGCTTGCTGTCATCTTGCAGACCATGCATTGGAATAAAGCAATGTAAAATATAGCGGGAGATCAGAGCCCATGCGATATAAAAGGAGCCATATCTAGAATTTTCATAATGAATTAGACCCACATGGACCCACCACTTTTGGTAGTGCTCAATTTTAGAAAACACTATGAGAATTGAGAAATGAATGCACCACAGCTTTGACTGATTGAGTTTGCACCAAGAAAAAAGATGAGAGAATGTGGTTATTGAGTCCATTAGGCATCATTCAGGCTAAGAAATATATAAATTGGTGGGCAAGCAAAGAGACATTTAGAGGGAGAGGTCTCATCTCTTTAATTATTTTTCACCTTTTTGTTCTCTTTTTCGTTTTTACTGGTCAAACCGATACGCTGCTCTACCATCATTTTGATATCTCAATAGCCATCATTACCGATGACTCCTGAAGAAACTTGATTTTTCCCCTTGCTTGTTGTTACATTGATAATGCGTCTTATAAGAACAAATTTACTGAGCAAAAAGGTTTTTTTTTTTTTTGAAATTCCATGCAAAGTCTATCGGAAAACAACTCAACATTCAAACTTGAGACAGTGAAGTTGATTCTGTAAAGTGGGAGAGTTTTTTTTTTTTTTCTTAAAGAAGTGGGACTTGAACATTAAATCTACTAAATAACATCTCTTAATGATAGTTCCATGAAGCAACGCTCACAAAAAAAAAAATGTTAGAACTGCAAGAGTAAACGGCCTAGAGCATGGTTTAATGATTCTGCCATTGGTATGCCTCCCAGCATGGACACAACCACGGATGATTGTATTTCCTTAATTGATCATCTTTTGAGAGCTTAGGGACAGCAGAACCAGAAAGCATTTGTTGTTATAAAATATGTGATGTTAACGGTTCGTAATTTAATGATTCTGCTGAGTGCGCTTACATTAACATAAGCAGACATAGCTAACAGCCTAACATATCTTTTACTACGGAATACAACATTCCCATTCACCGTGAACACCAAAGAAGATATTTTCTATATGTACCCTAAAAACAAGAAAAGAAAAGAAGTGGATATTTTCTCCAATGTTCGTTTTAGGGATTTGCTGTTAGATTTTTCTCCCCTCCATTATTTTCCAATACATTTTTTTACATTTTTTTAATCGTCATTCACATGCACAAGATCCATAATTTATGAATGTGTTAATGGATATGTTATACATTATAAAGTGTTAAATTTTTAATTTCAATAATTAAAAAATAAATCTTGATAATTTAAAAATAATAATAATAATAATAAATGTATTGAAGAGTAATAGATAAAAAAAAATTAATAAAGGGATCCCATCCCTTTCACAGTTCTTCTGGTTTAAAGTATAGGCTTGAATGAGCCTTTTATTCACTGGAAAATACAAAAATTCATCATTAGAGATGCTACAATTCCTATTCCTCGCAATGGGCATGGGCAGCTTTTCCTTAAGCTTCTAGATACTTTTAGATATCCCCCATTGCCAAAATAACAAACACTACTACGTATATGACATGGGTTTCTTTTATTTTCTATAGCGATGTACATTGTGCATTTAACATATCGTGGAATGAATGATATCCCCCATTTGTCCAGGATTATAATTACAGGTATTTCTCTTTATATCTTGGAGGCATCAGTGGTTACCCGGCTCAACGCAATCGCTGTCTTGGAACCAGATTGGCGACCCAGATGCTCGCTGATGAAATCCCCAGCCAACATGAGCTTTGCCAAATCCACATTTGTTTTTACACCAAGGCCGGTGAGCATATAGACCACATCTTCAGTAGCAACATTCCCTGAAGCTCCCTTGGCATATGGACAACCACCCAAGCCAGCTACAGATGCATCCACCGTACTAATCCCCATCTGTTGAGAGAACATTGGAAGATACTAAAATCAATATCGTGTTGCAATAGTCTTCACAGTCCATAAGAGCGATGAAAAAAAGAATACTAGCTGCCAATGCTCTGCAATCACAGTTTACTTGAAACAACACAGATTAGACTATTTAATCAGGGGTGGTAGGGTTCAAAACCAGTGGCACGGTATGCTGTGAAAAAGAGACAGCAAGTATTTAGAGGAACCTTGTCTCGTTATTTAACTTTCAAGTAAAGCTTGTATTAGGCCTACTGCTACTGGTTTTGAACTGTGTGTTAAGTCATACTATAAAGGTTCATAGTATAAAGGAACTAATTGTCATATTTTGCTTTGTATATATGGTTTGACTGCATTTGTTGTAAGGCTTACTTGAAGAGATACTAAAATATTTGCAAGAGATTGCCCATAAGTGTCATGGAAGTGGACAGCAAGCTTGTCAACAGGAACAACGGCCATTACTGCTTCAAGCATGGGAACCACAGTACCTGTGACAAAAAGAAACAGCAAAGAATTCGAAGGACTAATATTTGAACCCCATAAATAAATCCAGGAGAAGAACAAGATTTTCAGAGAATTCTACATGCTTCTTGCATTGGAATTATAAAGAACCATAAATTCTTCTAGTGATTAGTATCAGCATAAAACAGCAACTCCTTTTTGGTTTTCACATTTCTTAACCTTGAAACGAAATCATAAAATAACTAACTACAAAGGATGCATGCTGGATGCAAATATGGATGCATGCATGCATCTATCTCTGTGTATGCAAACTTGTAAAGCGTATAAAAAGAGTAGGAGAAAAAGAATATGGAACAATTAATTGCAATATTCTATTGTTCTAATTTAGTTTGAAATCAAATAATAGGTTATTGCAATTAATTATTTCATTTTATTTTTACTATTCCAATCAGCTCCACAAGTTGTTTACCACCACATGAACAAAAGCAATACAAAATTTTAAAATTCTAAATGATGAATATAAAAATAACAAATGGAAAAAGCTTGCTAGAAGAAAGCAAAAATTCCAACAATAAAAAATATAATAATCTTCCTACTCAACCCACATGCTTTTGTTTCTAAAAAGTGACGGTCTAGGCTCTAGAGCATTACCAGGGGTGCCAACTCCAATTGTATCCCCAAGGGAAATTTCAAAACAACCCATATTGTGAAGTTCCTTTGCCACATAGGCCACTTTGGATGGAGGAATTGCTCCTTCCACTGGACATCCAACCACACATGACACATACCTGTAAAATTTGAGCACCATACCAGCCAAAATCAATAAAGCACAAACAAATACTCCAAATAGAGTTATATTGCATTTGACATGTTATAGAACCAAAATTCAGAATTAGAGCAGCAGAAGAGATATTTAAATATATTTAACTACAAAACAAAATTCAAATATCAATTAACAAGTTATAATTCAAAAGTCCACTGTGAAACAACTTTTATACCAGCAAAACATGCTGAGTTCATTATCAAGCCTTCTCCAGGAAATAACTTGAAATAGATAAGAAAATATATACAAAGAGATAAAGCTTAGAAAGGCTGAAGATGGCTGAAATTTTGCAAATTTCATATTTCCAATGATTCTGTACAGCAAACATCACTAAGACAAAGGAAATAACCATATACACAAATCAAGCAGAACTTTCTGTAGAAATTGTGCACATTTGAAAATCTGCTTTTCTGCCAAAGCATTTGGTGCTGTGTTCCAGTCATTTAATACCAATGAGAATATACATCATTCAACTAAACTGAAAACAGGACAGTCAAATATTGGAGATATTGCTCAGGGAACAAGATTTTTTTTCTTTAGCTAAGTACAGAGAAGAAAACAGCAATAGTAGCTATAGCTCACAAAAATAATGACAATAAGGTTACAGAAGACCTACCCACGTACAGGAACTGAAAGCTTCTTAGCAGCATTACAAACAGCACGGTAGCGCACAAGGCTTTCCTCAATGCTACAATTAATGTTTGACTTTGAAAAGGACTCGGAAGCAGATGCAAAGACTGCTACTTCTTTTGAACCTGCTGCAACAGCTGCTTCAAAGCCCTAGAAAAAATAGATGCAGCAGATCAGGAAATTTCTATGACATCACCATGCCATGGTTAATACCTCTTTTGTTTTCAAGAGAAAATTACCAACCTTTATATTAGGAGTGAGAACCGGCAATCTGGCATCCTCCAAGTTGCAAACTCCTTTCATTACATCTTTTGCATCTGCTAGCTATATAAAAAGGTAAAGAATGAATCAAAAACAGGTTATCTCAAATATCAGCAAGAAATAAATAAAGTATCTCACTTGCATCCAACAATAATTGTTTCCAATGGAATAAGTTTGTAAACATGTAAGGTTCTCAAGTAAAATACACCAAAATGCATAGATAAAAATATGCATACAGATACACGTACAAAAGAGGGTTATCTCAAATATCAGCAAACATACACATACATTTAGTAGGTTATGCATGTACGCATGCAACAAAGACACAGCACAAAGAGGAGAAAAAAACCTATTTTGCTACAAATGATAATCCATAAGAACCTATGGCAGCAAGACTACACAAAGCTTCTGTGCAAAGAAAATTGCATCAAACCATTCAACTTTGACTATAAATACATTTTTCAATATTTTCCCTAGGGGTGTAAACGAACCGGACATGAACGAACATTGCTATGTTTGTGGTTCATTCATTTATTTTTAGGGTTTTTTGTATTCGGTAAGAAATTTTTACACTATGTTCAAGCTCAGTTTGTTTAGATATTAGAATCTTTTAGCTCAAATTGAGATCGGTTTGTTTAAGTTAAATGAACTTGTTCGTAAACATTAAACTAACATATTCACGAACATAAAGTAAACTAAGAAATTGATCTTGCAAATCAATGACTTAGGCTTTCAAGAGTGAAGGGGACATGCCTATTTATAAAGAGTTTTCTTCCCTACATTGGTTTTCCAAGCTATGTGGGATAGAAAAACTATAAACAAAAAATCTCCTCTATAACTTATTTATTGGCCGTTTTAGGCGATTAAAAAGTATATTTACAATAATATTTTTAAAACATTATGAAAGATTTTTAATATATGTTAAGTGTACTTTTCAATGTATTAATATTAAATTGTGATTAAAATCTTCTTAAAAAATATTTAATCATAAAGTAGTCATCTTAAAAGGAATAAAAGCAAAATATAAACAAGTATTTATTGCATTTATTGAATTTGTTCACGAATGTTAAACAAAGTTGTTCATGAACATAGACAAACAAAGCAAACCTCTATTCGTGTGCGGTTCGTTTATTAAATGAACATGAAAATGTTGTTCAAGATTGTTTGTTTAGCTTAATAAACAAACATAAATCGAATATGTTCACGAACAATTTGTTGAAAACTCTTTTTTTTTTTACAACCCTAATTTTCCCTAAGTTTCATCCTTATATCTGAATGGACAGCAGGAATCAGATAAAAAAACAATCAGCAAAATACAGATTGATGTTTCTGTTTTCAACAATGCACAACTACAAAGATTTCTTTCTCTATTCTTTTACCAAGTTGACCATGTGATATAAGCTTCAAATACTGAAGTTTAATAAGAAATAAAGCCAAAGATTTGAAAAGCATAAATGTCCCTATACTGTTAAAAAGAAAGCAGGATGATAAATTTTGGTAGAGTTTTTAAAGGCAGTATTTAGTGGAGTAAACAGTAAAGATAGAAGCCAAGACTGGTAGCAAAGGGATATGCGCAGATATATGGAGTAGATTGTTTTGATTCCTTTTCAACAGTGGCAAAGATGACATCTATTCACTTATTTCTTAGTTTTGCTGCCGCGTGTAAATGGGCATTACATTAGTTGGATGTGAAGAATGCTTTCCTACATGGTGACTTGACTGAAGAGGTATATATGGAGCAAACACCGGGGTTTGTTGCTCAGGGGGAGTCTAGGAAGGTGTGCCATTTGCATAGGTCTCTGTATGGTTTGAAGCAATCTCCACGCGTGTGGTCTGGCAAATTTAGTGCAGCTCTTGTTCAGTATGGCATGAAGCAGAGTGAGAAGGATCATTCAGTATTTTATATGCGGCAGAGTTCTAGCCTTATATTGTTGGGAGCGTATGTAGATGATATCATCATCACTGGCAATAATAGTGCAGGGATTGACAGACTTAAGATGTATCTTAAGTCCCAATTTGAGACCAAGGATCTTGGTCAATTGAAATATTTTCTAGGTATTGAAGTGGCGAGGTGTAAAAAAGGGATTTTTGTATCTCAGAGGAAGTATGTGTTGGATATTTTGAGGGTTTCAGGCTTGTTCCATACCAAGCCAATTGACACACCGATGGATCCAGGTATCTAGCTTTCTCCAAAAGATGGCACTTTACTTGAAGATCCCACACCTTATAGGAGACTAGCAGGAAAACTGAATTACCTGACCATGATGAGACCTGATATATCTTTTCCAGTGAGTGTGGTTAGTCAATTCATGGCAGCCCCCAAAGATACTCACTGGAGAGCGGCAATGCCCATCCTCCGATATTTGTTGAGAAATCCTGGAAAGGAGATACTCTACAATTCTACTAATAATGGGGGTATTCAAGCCTATGTAGATGCAGATTGCACAAGCTCTCCCATAGATAGAAAGTCTACATCTGGTTATGCTATCTTCCTTGGGAGTAATCTGGTGTCCTGGAAGAGCAAGAAACAGCAAGTAGTTGCTAGGTCTAGTGTAGAAGCAGAGTATAGAGCCATGGCTTTGTGTACAATAGAGGTATTATGGATGGTTCAATTCTTAGATGAAATTGGGCTTTCAGTTCAAACCCCTACAGAGTTATGGTGTGATAATCAGGTGGCGATTCATATTGCCTCCAATCCAGTATTTCATGAAAGAACTAAGCATATAGAAGTTGATCATCATTTTATTAGGGAAAAGTTGCAGAGTAGAATAATATTATTAAAGTGTTAGTGTATACGTGCGTGTGAGTTGGAATATTATGGCAATATTCCATGGGAGACAGATTAGGAGGGATTAATTGGTAGCATTAATGTGTAATTTGTAATTGATTCTCTTTCCTTAGTATTGTCTATATAATGAAAGGCTAATCCAAATGATTAGCAAGTTGCTCTCTAAGGCCTTAATTCTAACAAAGATAACTAGGCTGTTGGACGCTGTAGTCAATGGAAGTAGCACCAGGTGGACAAAGAAATATATAAAACAAGTGAAACAAAGAAATGCAGACACACATTAGGCAGTAGCAAAAATAACTACTCAAACTGAGGACCACAAATCATGAACTACATTCTGCTGAAGAAGCAAAATCGGTAGCCATTCCCTTGCAAGCCAAGGGCAAATCTGGAATTAAACTCAAAAACACGGCCTACATTGCTCATGGTTATAAAGTCAACTCTAATTTTTTATGGACTTAATTTGAAAACCAACTTTAAAAAAATGCCAAATTGAAACACCAGGCACTTTAAGGGTTAACTAATGAACATCGTGTTCATCCTCTAAAGGTTATAAATATAACTATTTTTCATTTCAAATGAAAATGAAACCATAGAAAAAAAAATACTGAAGGAACTATCTCAATCTATAACAAGCAAGTCACGATACCTGAGGAACCCATTTAGGAGATACAAAGCTTGTAGCTTCAACAACAGGCAACCCTGAAGACACCAATCTCCGGATCAATTCAATCTTTACAGAAGTAGGTACAATATTCTTCTCATTTTGTAATCCATCCCTCGGACCAACTTCTACTATCTTCACAAACTTTGGTATACCTTTTAAAAACTGCTTCACATGAATAAAAATTTTTAGATGAAGCAACTCAAGTTTATTTTGGTACCAAACACATGATATTAACAAGAAAAGGCAACAGTATCTGAGCTTCAGAAATATTAGATAATGAAAAACTAGATAAACCACATTCCACACATACAGACAGAACATATTGTATATGTCAGAAAAGAAAGCCCAAGGTCTTTAAATAATCCAGGAAATTAATATTACAGAAATTCCTAAAAGTTTTAAGAGAAATGAAAAAAAAAGAGTTCTCTTCAGATTATTTAATTACCTTATTTGTTATACCCCGTGTACCTCTGTCATTGCACTTGGAGCTATATTGATGATCTGGCAAGTACCTTGAGTCACAAACATGTCCAGATTTGATCTGATTCTTGCTTAAACTTGAAGCCCTTCGGTTCAAGGCTTCACCTTCAGAAACATCCCTCATGTGTCTCCTCCATGGGAATGCCTCCCCTGTATATTCTTCATAATCCTCACTGGAAAACAGATGTTTCAATAATATGAATAAATTGATGGCTGATACATGGAGAATACTTACCATTCACAGATCATGGTACAGAAACAAGACAAAAAACGTAGGAAATCAACAATTGACCATATAGATTATAGACTAGATTGCAAGTCAAAACTAAAAGCATGCGTTTTTCCCTTTCACATCCTACAATCAACTTTTACAGAGAAAGGTGCTAATGCCATTCAAATGTTAGGATGATACACATTGATGGCTTCACCAAAGACAAAAGGAACTCCAAAAGATATGCTGAGTACTTTCTGAGTATATAATCAACAGAAACCCAATATGGACAAGAAAACCATTATCACTGAGAGTCAGAATGTATCCACCGTTAAGGTGTATGTGTGACCAGGGGAGTAAATGAGTCAACTTGCCTGTGAGCTACTCAACCTTGGCTCATTTATACTTGTGTTTGACTCATAACTATTGGACCGAGCATGAACTCAAGTAGCTCAAGCAAAAAGACAAGCCAAATTCAAGTACCAGACTTTTGATTTTTTAATATTTTTAAATATAAAATAATATATATATCAAATATAACATTTATTTACATATTTAGAAATTTTATTTGAGTTTCAAGTTCAAGTTCCAATGCATGACTGAGTCAAGTTTCAAGCTCCTTATTTGAGTTGAATATAATCGAACCAAATTAATTTGAGCTTGAGTAGCTTGATTATGTTTTCAAGCCATGCTTGAGCATAAAAATAAAGCTCAAACTTATTTTATCAATGGAAGAACTGCCAGGCCATTAGTTAATTTTTAAATTCTATTACTAAAATGACCCATCATTAGCCTTCAATGAGAAGATCAGCTTAAGTCAACCAAGACTAACAAAATAAAGTACCATATTTGCTTATGAGTTATAAACAGAGATGAAAACAACAGATTACTATAATACACTACAATTCAGTCTTGTATCTTTTCAGTGATTACTACAATACACTACAATTCAGTCTTGTACCTTTTCTGCGACCAAGATATTAATAATGTATAATATAAAAATAATTTCTACAAAAAGAAAAGAATTTTCTCTTTCAAATGGAATCAAAATTGTTAAATATAAAAAAAAAAGGGAAAATTGTCTCAAAATTGATACCGTCCCTTCCAAATTTTAGTTTTAACTTCAGGGAACAAAAAAGACTAGATGAGTGCTCTTAAGGGAACATTTCTACAGATATCAGTATCTCACTTACTTGCAACTATTAGATGTGCTGCAACTCCTCCCTTCAATCCAGCACTTTCCCAAGCCCCTATCATCGCCTCTAGGCCGACAAGCACTAGCTGAGAACCTCTGAATCCTATCAATAGAACTCATGCTAGGCAGCTTGTCAAAACCAAGTGGCTCCTCCAAACTCGACATGGTGAACAAAAGTCCAAAGGAAACACTGAAAAGTAGGCATAGCAAAAGTAAGAGCTTAGCCACAACAGTTAAATAAGGTCTTACTCGCTAGAGGAGATCAAAGGCAGAGAAATTAAGGATAATTTTATTCATTTCATGATTTAAGCTGCTAATTCCAGTATTTAGGGTAAAAAAGCATGCCATTCTTCAAAATATTTTTGCAGATCACCCAATGTATAATTACACGAGTGCGTATGCAAATACATGCACATTATACTTACCATATTGTGAGTCAAATCAAAATTACATATGAAAATGTAAAGCACTTCTCAAATCTCACTAAAATTATGTCACATAATCAGGAAAGAAGGGGAAATTATTCAACCAGCCACAGGAAAGAAAGAATTCTATCAAACTTAGGATGCAGATAATTTAAAACAATTGGAAGAATTAATTAAAGAAAATAATTAAATAAACAACTACAAAACAGAAGCAGCAACAAAAACCAGTAAGACTGCTGTAAGAACAGATGTCGTAGCTAAACTATGAGATTTTGCAGCCCACTGATTATAATCAATTAACAAAGAATTTCAAAATCCCATAAGTTAAACTGTACGAAAAGGTTTTTTTTTTTTTTCCTGGACACACATTTTGCCAGGCTCCAGCCAGAATATTCAAAACTACTTGCCTAATTCCGAAGAGTAAAATATTGCTGGCATTTACTCTTAGAAGCAAGAAAATTTTCAAATTAAAATATTTCAAATTCCTAGCCACCATAGGTAAACTATCATATGCTATTACGATTACCACCGGGTGCAACATAATATCTAACCATGGATTTTCAATTGAACTTTGAACTTTCACATTCTTCTCTTTTAGTCCTTTAAGATAATATATAACATAGTTGAATCAAGCCTTTTAACCAGTTCACATTGCTTTGAATTTTATAGGCAACCAAACAGCACAATAACCAGACATCAATCTACGCTAAAATGCAAACCTCTCAAATTCCTAAACCCTCTGTTTCAACTTCTAAGAAAAAAAGAGAAAAGGAAAAGGAAACTTTTATCTAAGCTCTAGACATTTTCCTATTTATTTGTGTTTTTAAAAGAAACAATCAACAAAAACAATTGAATTCATCCATCAAAATTCAAAACTAACCAACCAAAACAGAAAACATAACATTCAAATTCTCATTCCTTTTCCTTATTCGCCTTGCTAAGATTTTTCTCCGCAACCAAGCAGAAGAAAACAAATGCAAGAAGAAACCAAAGAAAAGATAAAAGGAAGCAAAACAGACCTGAAAATAAAGAGAATAGAGAGAGAGAGAGAATGAGTTACCAAATTAGGATATCTGATAAAAGAAAAGAAACAGAAACCCTAGAATTTGGGGGTTTTAAAATGCCCTGGATTTTTTTGGTTTCTCCAAAAAGAAATGGAGTTAGCTAAAGACGAAGGAAAAAGAAGAGAAGGTAACGCAACGTGAAGGAGGGAGTTGTTCACAATGTTTTTTCTTGTTTTAGTTTGGTGGGAGAAACTTGAATCAGTCGTTTTCAACCTTTTTCTTTCTATCTTTTTCATTTTTTAATTTCATTTTTTAATTAATTCTTCTTTTTTTCTGATCCCATAAATTCCATTGTTTTTTTCTTCAAAAATAATTGGAATTCAGAGTTTTGAATTTTTGTTGTGGCCAATGAAAGTTTGGATTAGATTGGATAATTTGTGTAATTTTATTGTATTTATTTTATATTAAATATGTATAACATATAAAGATTATAATTTTATAATTTATATTGATATATTAAATATAAATTTGTTTATTTATTTTTATTTAATTTATATATAATATCAAATTTAATAGGTAGGAGGAGGGAGAGGATGAAGTGGGAAAGGTGGTGGTAGGTAGTTCGCAGTTGGAAGGTAAGTCATTTACTATATTTATTTTTTAGTTCTTTTATTTCGCAGCTTATCAACATCACTCTTTTTAATAAATTTCTTTTATTTCAATAAATATCAGATAATGAAAAGATATTATTTCTAGGATTTGGTAATGCGTTAACTGAGATTATTATCGAAGGTTATTCCTTCCATCCAAAACTATTTGGTAATAGAGTTGAGAAAAAAAATTATGATTTTAATTTATTTAACATTAAAATTTAAATTTTTTATAGAATTAAAATTTTATGGTTTTTAATGTTAAAAGTATAAAAAATATATAAAAAATAATTTTAAAATATAAAAAGCAAGAGTTTTTTATGGTAAAAAAAAAAACATAATTTTAGAACATTCAAAAAAAAAAGAACAAAAAAAGGAGATAGAGGGAGTTTTATTTTAAATAAATCAAATTAGAGTAGTAAATAAGATAATTAAAAAAAGAATTAATAATTTGAAAATAAAAAAATCATAAATATTTATATTTAATTTTCAAAATTGTTAAAGGTCTTCTATAAAAAAATAATTAATTAAATTTTAGATATGAAATAACACATTTTTGCCATATAAATTCTATCAAATATCATTTTGTTGTTGATTTCCATTACATTATACTTTTTTCTAAGTAATCATATGTTTTTATGATTACTTGAAAAACAAATTTTATAATGAAAATATTATTCAATAATACTATAAATTTATTTTTTCTTGCATTAATAGAACCATTGCTCACCAAAAAAAAAAATAGTGATTGAGAGTGATTTTTTTTTGTCAAAAAAAGTTTAGAAGAATGAAACGTTACTTTGTTTTTAAGGATAAGGTAAGTCGTCAACTTATAAAAAATTTTATGAATTTTTTTTAATTTTTTAGATCTATAAATTATCTATCAATAAAAATTCATAAAAATTTGAACTTTAATATTTTATATCCTAACTTTAAATCTTAATTATTTACGTCAATTCTTATTGATGGTCGATAATGTTACTTGATAAACGTGCTATTTGTTTTATAAAATAGCATGTGATGAGCCTTTTTGCCAATTTCATTTCAATTGTTTTCAATTAACATTTTGGCATTTAAAAGGAAAATGAAGAGAAAATTGATTTCCTAGCGGTGATTTTCTTAGCTATCATTTTTATTGTCTTTAAATATCATTAATTTTAGATCTTTCTAAAAAAAAAGTGTTACATCAATACATGAAAATATTTATTTGATTCGGATCACTAGATTCCTTCACTATCTTAATTTTAAAATTTTAGTCATTTTATCATAATTTCATTAATTTAATCTTTATATTTTAATTAATTGTAAGATTAAAGATAATCATTTATAATATGAATATTTCATTATTAAATGATATGACACGACACGACACGATTATTTTGAATCGTTAAAATCTTTAAAAAAATTTTTTTGTCAATTTGATTACATACTTCTTTAGTTTCCTTAATTATAAATTACTATAATTACAATTAACAAAAAAATCAAAATAATTATTTGAGGCAGAGTGGTTAGTTGACAAAAAAAAAATCTTATAACTAAAATAAATAGTTCAACAAATTTAACGGTAAAATATTCATTATGTTAACAATTGATTTGATAAAAGTTTAAAGTTAAATTCATTAAAGTTATATATGGACTGAATCCTTAATATTGAGATAATATGTGGACCAATTTTTCACTTCAACCTAAAATTTAATATCATTTTATTTAAACAACAATAATTTAAATTTGATGAACTTGAAACTCTATTTAATAATAATAGCTCACATCAATCATTAATCCAATTTAATTGCTACTTCTTAATACAATAAAATATTAAAAATTTCTCCTAAGATTCACTCAAACACATAATTCAACCACCACTTTTTCAATTAAAAATTCTTATCTTATTTTTAAAATATTATTATCATACTCATAGTTGATAATATTTTTAAATTCTAAAAATAAATTTAAACAATTGATTAATTTAATAATTATTGATTATTTTAATTTTTTTAAAGAAAATTTTGACTAAATAAATTATTTAATTTTTTAAATTAAAGTAAAATATATTATATTTGATAGTTCAAATTAAGTGATTTTAAGTTATATATTTAAAATAATTTCAGTAAATGATTATTAATAAGATTCAAACATAAAATTTTTTATTAAAATAATAAATTTTAATTAATTGAGTCAATTATTTATTAATTTTTATTATCTTATTTAATTAATTAAAAGAAACATTTATCAATAACCTAAAGTCTTTGGCCAAGAAAAAGCATCTAAATTCATTTACTGAGGTTGACTACCGTCAATTGCCCAACTAATCTGGGGCCAGAGGCTAGTTCGCTTTAACGGCGGGGTACTAGCCTTCTAGAAGCTGCGGCGTAAAGGTTGTGGAGTGGTGGGCAAGAAAAATGGAAAAAAAAAAATCAGGGTCCCGTAGTATCATGCCAGGCGTATGAACCAAAATAAACATTTTTTAAGTTTTTAATCTATTTTTAAAGGCTCTCCTATTATTTATTTAACTGAAAAATTTTTTATGTATGAACTCTCTTAAATTTATTACTTTTAAATAAATTTAATGATTTATGTATTTATATAATATAAAATACTAAATTTTATATATTTATATTATAACTTACATAAAAATTAGATATCATAATTTATTTAACATAAAAATATAAAATATTTTTTTTATTAAATCTATTATAATTATTATTGAAATTTTAAATTACATCTTATTTATATCTTATTTATATTATATTATTATATTATATTTTAAATCATCCAATTTACCTTCACATGTATCTCCAACCAACACAAATATTTGATTTTGTGAAATTGTCCCACCTACTCTTGTTATACTATTATATGGTAGTTGGAGCTCCGAGCAAAACCTTGGCAACCTAATGGTACCACTATCTCACAAATTTTGGTGGTAGGGCATTTTAGAAAAAGACGGGTAGGCTTTGGGCGCAATCAATGTTCATCCATGTTATGGGTTATTTTCATTTCTCACATTTGGAGGTAAATGTTGATACAGAGTTCAAACTTCGATTTTAATCAAATTATTAAACGAGTCAATTTAATTCGATAAATTAATTTATTATTAAATTAATTTTGATGAATTATATAAATTTATTTTAAAAAAAATGAATATCACTCTGCCTGCTAGGCAGCTAGTATCTTCAGGAGTTCAACACTATTCTGATTGTTTCATATGCACCTTGGATAAAAATTACAAAATGGGATTAACTAGTTTCAATCATGCTTGATGGGCGGAAAAAGAGGTCGCCCTTCTCCAAACCAATCTCATTTACAAACTAATCATGGAATTCAGAGTAGAAATTGCTTTGACATTGTATCCTAACTACTAGGATGGAAAATGAAATTATGTTTGAGAACTTATGCTAATAATCAAACAGCTGAATATAATATATCACAGCAATAATGGAGGAAATATAAACATAAAATTGCACAGTAAAACTGCAAGCATAATGGATCTTGCTACAAAAAATATGCTTTTCATTTGAAAAAGTATGCATGTACCTTGTAAGGTAAGGATATCTGTTCCACAATAATAATATACAAGACCAGTCAAGACTCAAGCCAGCTAACTCTCAATATGTTTAGAGCCATGGAGCTCTCTGAATGCAATCTTCAAGCTGGAGTCTATAATTTCCTATTTTTCATAGTATTAACCATTCAAATCAGCCTTAACAGATGGTTAACAGGTCAAACTGCAACAATGAAAAGATGAGCTTTGTTATGGGAAGTTGGCCATCTGTTCAAACTAATGGCTTCACGGAACCAATTTCTCCACGATAAGTGATGGATCTGCCTTCATTCTCAGGCCTTTCCCGTATGCAGCAATGAGAAGAGCCTCAGCCTTTTCTTTAAAGTTGAAAAGAAAGAAGAAGCTAATGAGAAAACAATCGAGTTCACAAATGCCAATGAGAGAATATCTATAAACAAAATTAGGCTTAAATCAAGCTTTATCTTCCAATCTCAGGCCAACACTCCAAATCTACAATTTGATAGATGCACTTGCTAAGAGTAGCGAATAATGAGGAGCATGTTATCTACGATGCAGACTGCATGAATCACTGAAGATGTTTGGTGGCAGCAGCATATTTATGGTAATTATCAGTTTTTATTACTTCTGCAGACTGCATTTCTTTCGGTTGTTAAACATTGGGAATGATCTGTCACCATATATTCGAATGATGTGTTTGGTACATACGATTATAATAAAGATAGAATAAGATGATATTATGAATAAGATTAAATTAAATAATGTCATTTTATCTTATGTTTGATATATGTAAAGATTATGATATGATAATTTATTTATTAGTCAAAATTATCATTTTTTAGAGTTTATACAATTTAAATTATTGATGTAATTTTTAAGAGTATATTAAAATATGTAAGTTTAATCTCATGTATTAAAAATAAATTTCTCCACTTTAAGAGGATAGAATTATCTTATACCAAGAAGACTACTAATCCTCCTTGTAACCTTATCTTTTTCTTTAGATGCAAATCAAACATAATATAGAATAATTGTCATCCTATCTTATCCATCATTCTATACCAAACATCACCTAAGGTCCATATATAGGAAGGCCCTGAAACTACATGTTGGTTCTTGCTACTGTAAAAGACTTCCTGAGGATGAGGAAGCAACTATATCACGTAACTTCATGATTCCATAATTTAGGCATAACTTTAAAAGAAAATATACCAGTTCACAGGTCAGCATGCTGACTTCTCAAGGCTCAACGGTAACATAGGCACAAAGGGCTTGCCAAGTAGCATAAACCAATATGTACACAAGAGAGTTTTACCCTGGCAAGTTGGTTGATAACAGGAAGGCAGAACAAAGTAACGAATCATATAGCAATATATAGCAATTAAGAGCTTATATGCAATTTTTAATGACAAAGTGAGACTAATTTCTATATATAGCAATTAAGAAAACCGTGTCATTTTTTAGAAATCTAAGTGTCGTGGTGTGTGTGTTGTCATACCAGTACTGCGTGCCCCTGCCCATGATTCTACATGGAACCTGAAGGCTGCATATGATATTGACACGGAGCCAAAAACATCAAAAACTTGTGAAGATTATGTTAGAGAAAATAAAAGAGAAGAGGAATAACAGAAAAGAATTTTGGTTTTAAGGCATGAAGAATATTTTTTTAAAGATAATTATACTTTTAGGATACAATAAAGCTTAATGCTCTCCAATTAAAAATAGTGAAAATGGTTATATTGAAATATTTATTTATAATGAATGAACAAACATAAACTTTTATTCAGATAGTTATAACCTTCTATATAATCATGATTTTTATGAATAATAATCTATTTATATTCATATAATTATGACCATTTGTCATATGATAATTATTTTTGTTTAAACATAATTATTTAAAATATAAATAAAATTAATACAAAAATTAATTTTATTTATCAATAATTAAATATTTCTATCCAATGTGGGATGCACCACATTCTAAACTACCAACAATCCCTCACTAGTTTGGAATGTTGGTGCTTAATTTTTACCTTTCTCACAAATAAATATCATGAATAAAAGAAGATATCTCTCAATTTAAACATTCAATTAGCATATATATCTTAGAATTCTAACAAAATTAATGGTGTCCGTAAATTAAACCTCAATTTTTAGTATTAAAATTGAAGATATAACACACATAATACTTATTTATTATTTTGTCAGAGGTTTATAACTGCTTTTAACACTATTATGACTATGTGTTTATCCTATTCATAAATATTTACAAAAGAGACCTCAATTTTTCTTGTTGAAGCGGCACCACTTCTATGTTTATATAGGTAGAGTTCTCATTATGTCTCCATTGCTTTAGACATTTAAAATTTCATTAAAAGTACAAAAACTTATCCTCCCCATACAATGGATCACACTAGTTTTTAAAATTTAAATGAATTTTACTAGTATTTAACAGACACATAACAATAACTTATTTTTACCTATTAAACTTTGTAATTAGAGGTTACTAATTCAAAGTTGGGTTTTCATTATTGGTGTCTAATAGTAATTAAATCTATTCTACTTATAGTATTCTAACCAAATATCTTGTAATTCAATTTTCTTTGATGGTAATTACACCACTTGAGATTGAATCTCTAATATAATCACTTCAGGCTAATATGTCTAAATTTTTCATTTTGCATATCATTTATATGCTCTAGATATTATTACCCCTTTCTTATCATTTTAAGAAATAGTTGGTTTTGGTTGTAGCCACAACTTTATACTCATAAATTTCAACCATTCTATTTTCATACTTTTATACATCTTTAATACAATTATACTTCTAGTACATTTGGATAAATTCAATGAACAAACCAAATCATTTTAGTCCTTTTAAGATTTTTAATGACTTTTTATGATTTTACTTTGATAAGTGTCTAAACTTATTAGCTTATATAATTTGCTCATAAAATTATATTGAAATCTTACAACACTATAGTGGTAATTTTTATTTCTTTTGATTCTTATCATCTCCACCATGTGCAAGTATGCATTCTTTTATTAAAAAATATCTCATTCAATGGTCAAGATATCATCTATACTTAATCAAGTTTCAATTTCATTTATCTTTTCATTATTTGATGATTTTTTTTAAGTAAGAGGCTTTCGAATCCTCCCTTAGTGAAAGATAATTAGCTAATATCTTAATATTTCAATAAAAGTTTCAAAACTTTAATATTTTAACTCAATATAAGAGTTTACATCAATAAGTTGATTTCAAATATAATCATGCTTCTATAGTCTCTTTTTAAGACTTTTATGTCAATTCATAAATATTTATATGAATCTATTTCATCATAAACACTATTAAAAAAAATTTTTATTACCATAAGCAAAACCATTTCCATCACCCAAATGGATCAAATAGCATTTTTTTACTATTATAAAAGTTTTCAAAATCATAAGAACTTTGAATCACTCATGGCTTCCAAAGTAAATATACTTTGAAAATTTCACTATATAAAACCATAGATGATAAATCATTTGTACAATCCATAAATTAGACCATATACTAAACAAAAAATTACCACAATATGACCAAGATTGTGGTATCAATTTTGGCTTAAAGCTGTTCTAAACCAACCATAATAATCCACAAATCATTTTTTCGGGTACAAGAAGCAAAAATGTCTTTATTGTCTTTAATCAATAATATATTAATTTAATGATGACATTCTATCTCCATAGTCCATATCTTTCTTAACATATAGGAAAGAAAATTTCATCCCATTCATTTCATTTTCATAATATATGACAAATTGTATAAATGCTCTCCATGCCATCACAAAAATGAAATTAGATATACGCATGTATTGGTGCATTTGGAACATTGAATTTGCATTTTTTTTCTAATTTATAAAAATAACTAATTTAGACATTGATGAACATTTTTCAAAATGCTGGTAACCCATAAATACTTCAATATTTTTTAATGACATACCTTTTCTTTTAATCAATCATCTAATTAACCCATATTATTGGCCAAAATTTAGTTAGTGATACTAACATAAAATTTACAAAATATAATGATGCTATAGATATACATACTTAATGTATTTTACATTACCACCAGCCACAATTCTTCATGAAATTATATATTCATTGCATATAATAAACTTGCATTAACTTATTATATTATAAATTCAAATAATTTATAAATGCTATCATTAATGGAAATAATATTTCAAAACCTAAACCTTTATAAACCTCATAGTTATAATAGTTTGATATTTTCTTTTTAAACAAGCATCTCTTTAATCTTCTACCTTTTGTTAGTCAGTTTCGTCAATCATAGTAATACAACATGAACATTTATATTCAAAATTCTTGAGTTTATTTGTCTTACTTGTTTTGGCCATCAAAACATAAATTGAATTGTACCTTAAACTTTTTCTTTGTGATTGTTCATAATAAAATTTTATTTTGTAAAATTACTTCTAATGTAATATACCCAGCATGCAAAATACATGTCACATTGCTGATGTTTTTGATAATAACAATGATTTAGTTTATTATCCACCAATTAATCCATGAAACACCATATTTTAATAATAATTATTCATATACATCAATTTAATTTAATTGGTTTTCATGAAAATTGAACACTAGTCAAAATTTAAACTAATAATAAACTATATATATATATCAACCTTTGATTTATAAATGACCAACAAAGATAGAACTATGTAAATAACTTGACTCAACTTATTATCTTAATTTTGGTGCTATGATTTAAAAATAAAATTAATCTTGCAACTAAATCTTATTTTCTACATTATTATTCACTTACATCTAATTTTTCATGGTAAATTCTTTTACCCATTTTCAATTATTTTTTGTTGAAACCATGGAACAATTTACCAGTTCTATATATAACAAAGATATGACAATTAAACAATCGTCATTCAATTAGAACCCAATTTAATTCATTACTTGATAACAAGTGATAATTATTTTATTTGTAAATCAATTCATGTTTTTCTCTTTTATATTTTCAAGCCATTTCCCATCTCAATCTTTATAAGTATCGATTTTTCAAATAAATATAATACAATTTATTAAACCTAATTATGAAGTTAATTTCAGTATATGCATACACTTATACAATGTAATCAATATTTTGCAGATTATGTTTTGACTTTACATGTTAATGAAATAAATTATTAATGTATTTATCTCATTCAGTCAATCTTTTTACTGATAATTATGCAAAAAATAAAATACATATCTCTAATAAAGATTTTTATGAAAATTAATATTTTGGTTTATAAAAACATTAATCCTTTGACACCTTGAGTCTCTTCTAATATTGATCTCCAAATTATACATATTTTTTTCCTTGTACGAAATATAAATTTCTCATAATTACTTTTAAATTGTTAAAAAAAATAAATAAGAGAAGAGGAATAGTAAAAAAGAATTTTGGCTTTGAGGTGTGAAGATTACTTTCTTAAAAGTAATTATACCTTTAGGATATAATAAAACTTCAAATTCTCTAATCAGAAGTAATAAGAATGATTGTACTGAAAGATTTATTTATAATGAATAAACAGACATAAACTTCTATTCAGATAGTTATAACATTCTATATAATCATGATTTTTGTAAATAATAACCTCCTTATATTCAAATAGTTATGATCATTTATCATATAATAATTATTTCTATTCAAATATAATTATTTAAAATATAAGTAAAATTAATATAAAAATTAATTTTATTCATTAATTATTAAATTTTTTTATCCAATATAAAATACATTACATTTTAAACTATCAATAAATTCAAGTTTCCATGTCGATGAGTTCGAGTTTGAAACTAGTCATCGTTTCGATGTTGGTAAATATGAAGTTAAAACAGAGCAGAAGGCTGAGCCCTAAGTGGAGGAGCCACATCAAAATCATCGTAGTTAAGAAGTCACTTCCTGCCATGGCATTTGCTGATGAACTGTTTTCTGATGGGAACGTGCTATCCCTGAAGCCTCCGCCGCGTCTTCAACATCCCGATGACAAGAAGTTTGATAAACAAAGCTCAACTTTATCATCCCCCAGGTCGCCAACTGGTGTCCTAAGACTTCCATTTCAACGTACGAGCTTGTTGAATGATGATTTTTTATCCGTTCACGGTAGCTCTGCAGAATGGCAAGAAAAAGTTGGGAAATCTAGGCGAAGTCATAGACGGGCTCTGTCCATGTCACCATTTGGGAGATAGGCCCCAAGGGAACCAATGAATTCTTGGGCTCAAGCCAGCAGCAAATCAAACAAATGGGTCTCGAATTACCAAGGCACCAATCAGAGCGCAACTTAAACAGGAGGCTAGAAAGCAATGACCCAACCTTTTCGATGTGGGTTCCAAACAAAAACAGGCAAATCCATAACAGGTGAAACGAGCAAGGAAAAGCTCATTAAAGTTGGCAGAACCAAGGGAGCTCCTTTTGCAAACGAGCAAGTATTGTAAAAGTGGGGCATGAAAAACCCGTAAGGCGCAGTTTAATAACTCCAACAGCATAGAGATGAATACTTAATAATTTATAATATGGTACGAGAGTATTACATAAAAATAATATAAAAAAAACAAAATAATATGATACAAAATTTTATTAAAAATCATATATTATTTAATAAAAGTAAAAATATGAGGTGATTAAAAATAAAAGAATGTCTTCAATGTCTTAATTTAATGGTTAAAAAAACTTAAAAAATTATATAAAGTGAAAGTTCGAAGTCTATCACTCTAATTTCTATCATTTATTCAATGGATAAAAAAATATTTTATATTTTTTGTATAAATACAAATCATGATACAATTAAAATATAATACAAATATATAAATTATTAATATTTTATATTACATAAAATATATGAATCGTGAGATATAATAGGGAGAGAGTGCAAAAGAAAGTGAAGTAACTTTTTTTTTTTTTTGAGTAGAATAACTTGCTCAAAGGAAACCAAGAGCCAGAGAATCAAAGAACTTTTACGAATTGCCATGTCTAGGCAGGAGAGAGTGCAAAAGAAAGTGGAGTAACTTTTACAAAGGAAACCAAGAACCAGAAAATCAAGAACTTACTATTTTGGGTATGGATCCATGAGAAAAATAAGCAAAGAGGACAAGCCTAAAGGTTCAAATGCAACAGAGTCAAGGCCTAATATTACAAGGAAATTTAGCTTTAAGCCATGGGATTAACCTAATACAACGACGAGAGAGGGTGTCTGAAGTGACCCGAAAGACACTCATACAGTATAACCTAAGTCGTTGCTTGGTTCCGGTGCTAAATATGTGCAGTAAAAGGGTCACCAATTGTGTGGAGCTTTTTTTTTTTCTTATTTTATATTTTTCTTTTATTGGAACATTGTTTTTAGCTGGGTGTTTGTGTGTATTCGTGCAACAAAGAAAGAGATCATAGACAAAAGCAAATTCTCTTAAATTTAGTAAGACTCATGTTGAGGATTTCAAGTTCAAATTCTAAGATGAGAAGACTACTTTTCATGATGTAACCCTATGTCACCTATATAAGAAAAAAAATAAAATGCTTCAACAAATTTCAAAGACTGGAAAACAAAGGATAATTTTTACAATTTCAGAGCTCTACAGGATACATTTCATGTTTCATAAAGTTGCCATTCTCTATTCCTTCAATAATCAACGGGCTTCCAAGTTCCAAAAGATTTTCAACAAACACTTGTCATAATCGTGGGATATGCCAAGTAAATAGAGGGATTTTACATGAACTCAACTCCATGTTCATGCAACTTTGAAGTGGATTCTCAATTTCCAGGAGCACCATTTATGGAGCAGAAACTTGATCAATTTGCCTAGTTGGAAGGAAAATAGACCATTTGTATTTAAATCATGGTGACATTAGCATGCATTTTTATGCAGAAGGCTATTCCAGGATTTCAGATGGCCAGAGCCGCTTCCATGTAGAAATCTCTTCCTCACTGCTAAGTTTTCTGATTCCCCCATAAAATCCATCTGCCTCATTTCCCTCCTCTCGATGGTCTTTCCGATTGATTGTTGTGCGTCTCCACCTTGAGCCAGGGGTGTAATGATTGAACTCTAACAGCACCGTGTCTGTTAGCATCAGTCAGATATCAGAAACCAAGCAATAACTCAAACATCAATTATGATGCAGGATTTTAACACTGTATATTCAACTGAATAGCAATAATTGAAGCTTTTATTTTAACATCATTACACTGCCTGCAACTGCAAAGAACCGTATCTTTCATTTTTGCCGTTTGTTCCACCATAAATACTAGTACAAGTAGACAATGAATCAAGAAAATTGCCCGAAATTAGTGTGCAACAAATGTGCAGTTTCTCCTATTTAATGCAAAAAATGTGCAGCACTCTGCTTTCTCAAGTTGCAAATGATTACCAAACGAGACCCTTTCTTTCTTTTATTGTTATGGAGAGAGAATAGGAAATTAGTGCTGATGTAACTTGTCCAGTGGGACATTTGAGCTCTGTTGGTTTCCGAACTTGTGGAAAAAGACAGAAAATAAATGAAAATTTAGAAGTGTAGAACAATCATTGCAGCCCCACATGGCTGAAAGATTCCAAATATGCAAAAAAACAAAGTCCGTAGGAGACATTGGGTTCTTTCAGTATGCTTGGCCAAAATATTCTCGTGAGACAGAAGTTATCATAATGCTGGTGGAAATTATGACATAATGACAATGATTTGTCTTTGGGGACCAACCGAACAGCACAGCCTGTGGCCCATGTATTGGAAAAATGAGATTCATGAAAACGACCTATCCTAAACTGGGTGTCCTCCATGAAAGCTAATTTCTTCAAAACAAGAGAAAATTTTTCCATTTTGTATTGTCATCTTAGATACAGAATATATGCCCCTCGGAGTAGCTTAAAAGGCAGATAAAATGGGATGCTTGCAGCACCAAAGCAATATTTCTAGACACAATTGGTTGTTAGATTCCCATTTCTAGATAATCCTATAGAATATCATGAAGTGCCATTTCAAAGAAGAAAATATGAGATCAACTTACCACTATTATGACAACGGCAGTAATTTTCATTCCCGTCACATGATTCCAAGTGACCAACTACCCCATACCACCAACCTGCAATGTACATGGCAATCTTATCAGCGATAGAATCATCATAAGAAAAATAATATGGATTATTTAAAAGTAATCTGTTGGCAAACCAATTGCATTAAAGTATTTGCAGAAGAGTGGTTTGAACAATACATGCTTCAGAATTCTTTCTATAAAAAGTTGTCTGCTGCTTAATTCTTATCAGAGCAGAATAATTGTTTTCTATAATTAAAATATTTCCTCAACTCATCAAAGAAATTAAGATAATATTTGTTTTGATTAAGCAGCAAAGGGGTTGTTCGGCTTTATCAAATACATCCCCTTCTCGGTTCATTCCAAGTAGGCTTATATATGCCAGGCCTAGCGAATTTTTCACAATGTCCCAGCGGATTCGAAGCCAGGCAACAAAGAGAGGAACATACTCTTTTTACCACTTGAGCCAACCATCGATTGGTTGGTTGAGTAGCTATTTATGCTTTATGTTTTAAAAAAGAATAAATTAAATATATGTATGTGAAATTATTTTTCTGGACACTGCAGTAGTTCTTACTTGAAGGTTCATGAAACACGGTTTTCACTTCTTTTCTTCTTAATCCAACCCAAATTGTAGGAAAATTTTGGAAATAAATTTAAAAAGCCTCCACAGGATAGCAATCCAAGTAACTTTGGATAAAAACAAAATAAAACTCCTGAGATAATGCAAGGGATTGGTACAAAGAACTAACCATAAGGGAATTCTTTGTTTCTTCTCCATTGAATCTCAATGTTATCACCAGGGCGTAGCTCATTCAAACAGTCAGAAAAATGAAGATCATGTGGTGAAGTATCAACAGGTGGTGCTCTTAGCCTTTCCCAAGGTACGCTATTCTCTATGGCCAGAGCCCTCCTTCCATGTGGAGGGTACCTAAAATCATCAAACCAATCTAATATCAATCCATCAGATTAATTTAGAAGAATGGTTGTGTTCATTGGCGGATCCTTGCTTGAAGGTGGGGTGTCCATGGACATCCTCAAAAATTGGAAATCAAGAAAATTTGAAGGAAAATTTTTTCTTAGACACCCCCAAAAAATTTTCTCTAGACATCATTTCCATTGACAAAAGTGATAAATCCATCATCAGGTTTTTATATATATTATAAGTGGACACCCTCTGAAAAAATCCTAGATCCGCCACTAGTCGTGTTTCCAAGCATTAGGCCTATTTTGATCCTTTGATGTAGAACCTAATTTCATCTGCCAGGACATAGTATGACAAAGTTTCAAAATGAAAATACCACCATCAAAATTATGTTCATCTCCGAAATTACCTGGCTTGGAAGGTGTCAGTACGGGGATCATAACTGAGTTCTGCATCATAACATGACAACATAAACCCAACATGGCCATTCTACAAAACAGCAGAACAAAGAATTTACTAACGAAACAAAATTAGCAAAAAAAAAAAAAAAGAAAAAACAGCATAGACTCTGCTTAATAAATTGGAATTAGCATAAATGTTTAGCTGATTTACCAGCTGGAATTTGGAGGTTCAAGATCAATACCTCACGGTTATAGACCTGAGCAGGGAACCAGAATCTGCCAGTTTCAAGAGCAAGAAACCAAGACATGATTGAATCATCTGGCAAAGAACTCTGCTTACTACTATCATCAACCTTTGATTGAATCCACCAAAATGGCCTAAAAATTGATAAAATCCTAAACAAACCTTTTGGCTTCTCCTGTTTTACATGACTTGCATGCTTTCTTAAAGCTACATGCCATTGCCACTCTCTATAAGCAGCTGGACCAATAATTCTACCCCACTTTTTCTTCATATGTTTCTCCCAGAAATGATCACTACTACACCTACTTCTTAAAGAACTGCAAACACCTGCCATACTACAAAGACCAGCAGGTGGTAGCCTTTCAAGAATGCATTCTAAGACCAATTCTGGTAAGTCCAAAATTGACATCAAGCCTTCTTCTTCTTTAACCTCCTCAAAGTTATCAACTTTTGAAGTGAAAGACATCTTTGTTAGACACATTCTGGAAGGGATTGTGCTATTTTTGATAAACTTGGAAATGGAAAAAAAAGAAACTTCTTTCCAAAACCAGAGAGACAATAATCTCATCTCGGTTGCCCGTGGTGGGAACCGTTTCAAAGTTAAGGACTTTAAAAAGAAGATGAAGGGAAAACAAGTGATGAAGAAGTAAAGTAGCATTCCAAAAAATAGAAGGTTGATTCTTCTATGGGTCCAAATTCAATCGATATGAGGCAAAAAAAAAAAAATCAATGCCAGAAACCCAATTGTCTCTCCTCTTCTTTCACCCTTCCCCTCAAAAACTAAGTGGGATCTTCAAAACAATAACAAGACCCAACTTTGATTGAAAAAAATATAGAAAGAGAAGGGTTTTATTGGCTAATTATGAAAGCCCACCAAACCCCGGAGGTGGGCCTCCCTTGTCAATGTCTGATCAGAATAAAAATTTTCTCCGCCCCTTTTTTTCATCAAAGTTTGGTACCAGAAAAGTAACCTCAACGAATCCAAAACCCCAAAAGAAAGCTCAACTAGTTATACCAAAGCTTCCCTCTCTCTCTCTCTCTCTCTCTCTCTTTTGTAAGAAAAAGAACTAAACCGTACGGACAACCTAAACAGGTGTCATGTTATAAGAATCGTTTATGCATCCAGAAACAGATGAATGAAGGAAGATGGTGGTGGGGTTAATGATATCTGATATACGTTTCTTACACCTAGTGAATATTTATTCAGATAATGTCCAGATACAAAGACCCATATCCAAATAAACTCTGAAAAAGTTTTTTTTTTCCTTTTTCTTTTGAAGATAATAAGGTGAAGAAAAAAACCAAACAACAAATCTGGTTTAAGTTTGGGATTTGAAAGAAAAGACACCAAAACACAAAGAAAGATATTGAGAAATTTGATTAAGAAGTTGATGAACTTACAACCTTAGTTCATCAATTTTCTTCTTCTTCATCAAATTCTCTTATCTCTTGTTCTTCTTTCCTTGTCTTGGTAAAACAAAATATGGGTAGGGGTGGCTTAGAGGAAGACAAAGAATGGGCGGTTAAGGCTAACAGGCTGATATTTCTTTGTGTGAGGTGCAAAATTTTATGAAATTTTAGTAATTGTCTTTTGTCTAGGTCGAGTTTTGAACAGGTGGTAGGAAAATCCGTGTAGCCAGCAAAAGCAACCGTTAGGATAACGTGTAAAAGCATAAAGGTTTGGGATTTGTTATACTGAGCTGTCTACCTATTGTTTTTAGTACTTGAACCACTTGATTTATCACAACTGGCAGTTGAGGATTGGGGATTTTGATCCCTTGTTCACCAAAATTTTCATCAATTTATATCAAACAAATGCTCAAGAAAACGTATTTTCATCTTTTTCTCTTATGCTTTTAATGCCTATACTAATTGAGCAAAAATTAAAATAAAACTAAAAGCTCCAATAACCTATTTTATGTTAAATAAAAGGGTAGTTAACTAGACAGTCAAGTAAGTGACAAAGCACATGTTTCAGACTAGTCAATTCTAACCCAAACTCGGAAAACCACATAAATTATTTGAATTAAAACCCAATAATTAAAAATAATTCGTACTTAAATTAATTCAAAACTGAAATTGTTCGAATCTGAAATGATTTGAAAATAAAATGATTCGAACTTAAAATAATTCAAAAATTAACCAACATAATCTAAGATTAAGTTAAGTATAATTTTATTTAAAAGTATTAATTTAATAAAAATAATAAACATAACATAAATGATGACCTATTAAAATTATTGAAAATATCAAATTAATATATGTTTTTAATGCCAAACTAGTATAAATTATATATATGTTATGTTAGTTATAAAATTTTTTCTAATTTATCATATGATTTAATATAAATTATATATTTTTAATTATTATACGTATACATATCAATATATTATTTAAAATAAATTATATGATATCTTATAATTATATATTAGTATCAATTATTATGTGATTTGGAATAAAGCATATAAAATATGCTATTAATGTGTATATGTATTTTATGTTTATGTTATAATTATATTAAATTAAAATAAATATACAAACTCTTAATCGTGTCAAACATGTTTCTCGTGTTCAATGCATATACTTGCATAGTATAATTTAATTAAATGTATTTTCTTTGTTTTATACATGTCAAAATTTGTGTCGATATTACTAAATATAAAATACATTTTTCTAAAACCAATTTTCTCATATCATTTTGATAATATGTTATTGTGTCGTATTTAAATTTGTTAAATCTAATAAAATCATATATTTTTTCTTTTATATAAAAATTAATTTTAATTTAAAGCATACAAATTACAATATTTATATTTATTTTAAAAATATTATTTTTAATTTTTTATCTTTTAATAAAATTATAATAAAATATGACTTGAATTTGATCAAATAATTTGTTTAAATTTAATCTAATTTGATTCTAAAAATTAATAAATTGAACCCGAACAAGCCGAATTCGAATAACCTAGGTTGTAAACCTAAAACATCTAAACCAAAATTGGTTGGAATCTGAAATGACCTGAATTCAAAACAACTCGAAATCAAAATGACCCAATTAGACCTGTTAATTCTAGCTTAAACCCGAAAAACCTTTCAACTCACCCAAATCGGAACCCAACTCAACTTAATTGACCATAAAAACTTAACAACATGAACCCATCCAACCCAAAAATGAAAACAACTCGAACCCAAATTAACTTGAAACCAAAATGGTTCAAACTTGAAATGATTTGAACTCGAAATGGCTCAAAATCGAAATGGTTCAAAAAATTAATCCGAGATTTAATTATGCATAATAAAAACAATAAATATAGTACAAATAAAAATAATAAATATAACACAAATGATTAATTATTAAAATTATTGAAAATATCAAATTAATATATGTCTTTAATATCAAACTAGTATAAATTATATATGTAATATTACTTATAAAATTTCTTATAATTTATAATATGATTTAAAATAGATTATATATTTTTAATTATTATTTGTATACATATCAGTATATCATTTAGAATAAATTATATAATACCTTATAATTATACATGGGTACAATTATTATATGATTTAAAATAAAGTATATAAAACAAGGCATTGATTTGTGTATATTCATTATATTTATGTTATAATTATGTTATTAACTTATAATAATGTATTTTAGAATAAATTATATAATGAGATACAATTATACTAAAATTCAAAATAATTTTTATATGATTATATTAAATATATTATTTTGTATTATAATTAAAAGTTTAAAATAGTTTTTATATATTTACGTTAAATTGAAATAAATATAAAAAACTATTAATAGTGTTAAATGTGA
This sequence comes from Durio zibethinus, assembly GCF_002303985.1. Next base: position 1,368,537 of record NW_019167871.1, read on the forward strand.
CAAACATGTTTCTCATATTTAATACATGTAATTGTATACTATAGTTTAATTAAATGTATTTTTCATATTTTATATGTGTCAAAATTTGTGTTAGTACTACAAAATATGAAATACATTTTTCTAAAACTCATAATTTTTTTATCTCGTTTTGATGTATATTATCGTATTGTATTTAAATTTATCAAGTCTAATATAATCATATATTTTGTTATTTATATAAAAATTAATTTTAATTTAAAGCATAAAAATTATAATATTATATTTATATTATATTTATATTTTTTAATAAAATTATAATAAAATATGACTTAAAATTGATCAAATAATCTATTTAAATTTAATCAAATTTGATTCTAAAAATTAATAAATTAAATCTGAATAATCCAAACCCAACTTATTTGGGTGTTAAACTCAAAATATCCAAACTAAAATAATTTGAACTCAAATTGATCCGAATAAAAAATAATCTAAATCTAAAATGATCTGAATCCAAAATGATTCAAATTAACTCAGAACAATTTGAAACCAACATAATTCAACCAAAAATTAATCTGATTCTTTTAAACTTAGAATGATCTAAACCGAATTGATCAATCCAAATTTAACCTAACTCTCGCAATTGACATATCTAACATGAGTACTTTGAGTGTTTACATCCCACTAAGCCAATTCTAATGAATTATATTTTGATATAATTAAAACTTTAAACCTTTAATTAAATTGTAGTTTAAGGCGGGCGGTATAAAGCACGGAGCAATAATAATGACAGCAGTTAAGGGTTGGTTGGCACTAGGAAAAGACAGTTAAGTCCACCAAAAATGGCGATTTTCCGATCACTTTGCATGTGCATGTTGCTTTTTCATCTCCTTTTTCTTGCTCCAACCGAAGGGAAGTTCCAATTCCCGAGGTATTCTCTGTTGCATTTTTTCTAATATGAGTTGGAACAACATTGGAGCTTATGTTTGAGCATCGTGAGATGGAAAAAATTTGTGTAATATTTTTATTTAATCAAGTAAATATAAAGATAAAGAATTTTAAAAAATAATAAGTTTGTAATATTTTAGAGTTTAGAAAAAAAATTTTATTCCAAGTCTTTGGGGGAAATTGTTAGAGAAATGCTAAAAGGTTTAAAAGATTATCAATTCAAAAGGCTTGGAGGTATAATATTAAATTTTTGTATTTAAATTTATATCATTTAAATGTTAGGTTTATTTTTATCATACTTTTGAATTTGGATCATTTAATAAATTTTAAAAAATAATTATATTATCAATGACTTTGTAATCTGTCAATAACATATTAAAATTTTAATTTCACTTATTTTCATTGCACTAAAAAAAAAAATTTCAAAACCCATGCATATAGCAATCATTATAAGAAATTTTATACATTAGTAACATTTTGGCCCTTATACCATTCCATGTCTATTTAGAACTTTTTAATGCTACTTTTATAAAATTTTTAACACAAGTGAAGAAATTAAGGGATGAATGAATTCAAACTTTGGATTTTATTTTTTCTACAAAGACATTAGAATCCATCCTTAAAATACAATTAAAAAAGAAATGCATATATTGAGAAAGACATTACTTTTACTATTATTCAAGAAAAAATATAATTAATTACTCATCTCAAAAAAATTATTAAAAAAAAGACTATATAACACTTTTTTTAATAAAGCAAATATTAGTAAAGTAAATCTAAAATTTAATTCAATTGATTTATGTAATTATTTTTAAAAAGTAATGCTTAATAAATTTGAAATTCAAATTATAATATCTATAACTCTTCTTTATTGAAAAAAAAAGTCATTTTTTTACCAAAAATATATATTAAAAAAGCACGTACCAATTTTTTTCTTTTTTAAATTATAATGTACAATGGGCAAAACTTCATCCAAATCTTTAGGTTATTCTTTTTTTTTTTTTTTTTTTCTGTTTCTTAATGTTGAAAATTCCATCTAATTTTATATGAGTTGATTATGGTTTTTCAACTCAATGTTAAAAAAGCCAACCCCAATATGAGAGAAAAGGGAGAAAAAAAAAAATCAAAACTAAGAAAGAGCTGGAACCAAGTTGGTTCTCAAAAGTCATAAATCAATCAACATATGAGACCAAAGTATCATCACTCTTTTAATAGTATCTCTTTTAGGACAGTTATTGCTTAGTTGGTTTCGAATGGCAACTTTGACAGCGTTTGTAATGACTTATTCATTGAATACCTATAGTAATGGCAAGATTTAGAATAAATTAGATGATCACGGTATGTCAATAACAATTGGTATAATTTTTTTCTTTGATATTAAAGGATAGGGAGATTCTATTTCAGCTCTTCCAACCAAAAAAAAAAAAAAAAAACATTGGTCATTGAATTGAATGCTCGATACACAAATTTACTTAATTGATAAGATTATCCATCTTTTTTATTAAATGGTTTCAAATTTGAATCTTCTCAATAATTTATCTTAGTGCAATTTAAGTAGAGATGTATTTCTAATATCTACTTGTTCATCTTAATTTGACAACTTTATCCATTTTCATTTTTTTTTTTTATCAAAGCATTGATGATTACATTTGTTTTTGGCTAACAACATATATTTGAAGAAATCATTTAAATACATTGATAGTAAAATTTTTTAATTTTAATAAAGAAAATTAAAGAATTATCACTTATTTATTTTTTAATTACTTATTAAATTCTAAAGATATATATCATTCTACCAGCCTTTTTTAACATTTAAATGTGACAATTTCTTACATTATATTACTATTTTTGCAACAAACTGAAAAAGAAGCTGGATCTCAATTGTTTCATCGATCATAGATTATTGATAACGTTGTTGTTGTTTTCCAAATGTGGTCAATAATGGTCGGTTGGAAAGTGGTGCATCTTTTGACTCTTGAGGGGCCTATCGGGGTAGTGTGGATAAGGTTTTCAACCCACTCCATGACTAGTTCAAACAAGAGGTCTTAAACAGTGACACATAAAACAGCAATATTTTTATTGGTTGAAACGTGTTTCCAAATCAAATTTGTGATTTTAAAATTACAAGAAAATCCTACCAATAAGTAAACTTGAGACACTAAAATTGTGCTTGCAAAAGTCATTGATGGATTAAGAAATATATATATATATATATATTTTATTTTTATATCATATGGAGAGTATAGAGCAAGATGGGAAAATTGGCTTATATATAAAAAAATTTTGAATTAAAATTAAATAATTATCTAAATTTTTTTATTATTTTATTATAATTAATTAAACTTTTAAATATTTATTTATAATTATATCCAACCAAACTATTAAATATTTATTTTCACTTAATCAAATACTCTATTTAATAAAAAATGATGATAATGGTTTATCAATTTCTGTTTAATAAGAATTCAATTGCATGACAATAAATTTTTAAAATCTCAATTGATTAGGAGTTTGAACGAATGCTTAATTTTAACTCAAATTTTTTTTTTTATACTTAAGCTAAAAAGGATTTGGAGACCAACAATTTTTTGGAAAAATGGCTTTAATTTATCAATTAACATTATAACAACATACTTGATTGGGGAAAATGCACAATTGCACTTTACTCTATAAATTAATTATTATTAAGAGAATTATTGCTGTGGTGTGGTAATTGCAAATGGGATGTTTAAATGGTTCGAATAAAAAAAATAAAAGATAATTAAAAACATAAAAAGTAATGATACCAAAACAAAGGCGGATCTACATGTACATTGATAGTGTGTCTATGAATATTTTAAAAATCGAAAAACAATAATTTCTTTTAAAGAAAATTTGGATACCCTCAAATTATTTTGAACTCATTTTTTACCAATAAAATTAATAAGTGTCAACAATTATATTATATTATATTATATTAATTATAAGTGTACACTTTTCAAAAAATTTTGAATAAGTGGCTGGACCAAAGTTCACTCTTTTAATAGTAGTAACTGAAATGATCAAGTATTTTTATCTCAAATGTTGTATTGATCATTGATTATTGAAACTGTTCTCGTTGCTTTGCCCATCAGAATTATTTTACAAAGCTTTGAATGAGTCAACAATGGTCGGTTGGAAAGTAGAGCTTGCTGGAGGGGGACCAGTTCAAGGAAGATGTCCTAAAGAGTGACACATGTAAAATGCAAACATTTTTATTTGTTAGTGTAGTGGGTCAACGTGTCCAAATCGATTTTGTCATTTTAAAATAGGAAAAAAAAAATCCTATCAATAAGCAATGTCAATCACTTGAGATACTAAAATTATGCTTGCAAAATTCCTTCAAAAATATCATGCTTGCAAAAGTGATTGATAGATAAAGAGAACTTTTATTTATTTTATTTATGGTATATTATCAATGAATTACAAATTATCACATTATTAATAAAAATTTTTGAAAGTTAAAAAATTCTTAAACATAAATTGAAATCAATTTTTGTTATTTACATTTTAAAAATTTTATTTTTTAAAATTTACTTATTAATAATACGATAATTTATAATTTATTAATAATATATAAATTTTATGTACTGATTATGCATATAATATCATAAGATAATATCATATAGGAACTACTGGTGGGATCGGAAATTAAAAAGATTTGGAGACCAACAACTTTTTGGGAAAGTGGCGTTAATTTGTCAAATTTTTATTCATAGTTAGCTAACTCATGGAATCTTATCTTATTGTATACGCCTTGTTTAATATTATAAGCCATCTTGATATGGGAAAATGAACAATTGCCCTTTACTCTATAAATTAACTATCATGAGAATTACTGCCGTGCTGTGGTAATTGCAAATTGGGATGGTTAAATGCTTTGATAATATTGATTCAAATTTTAAAAGATTTAGTGAAAGTGTTTTGAAGATTATTCAGAGTCTATTGTAATTTATAATTAATTTTAGAATTGTAATTTAATTATAATGTAATAATTGATTTTGATTGCAACTTAAAAAAAAATCAATAGAATTAAATATGAGAAAAAAATATAAAAATAGTTATACGATTTCGTTTGTTGGCTCTATAAACACCAATGGAGTTAAAAGGAGAATATCCGTATGATTGAAATATCTATACAAACGTCCTCAAACCTTTAGTTTAGTAATTAAAAACGTTTGAAGAAGAGACGTTAAGAATTTGATTTCGAACCAAACTTCCGTCATTTCCCTTACTTATATTAGAACTTTACCTTCCTAATGTAACAAAAAAAAAATCTATACAAACAATAAAATAATCCTGTGACTCTAATTTATTGTACACCTCTTTGGCGTCTTAAAAAAACTTAGGAGGATAAATTTAGACCATAGAAAAATTACTTTACAACTTGTTGCTTGTATAGATATGAAACTAAACGCTACGTTTTGCAATTTAAATTTAAAAAATTGGTTAAAAACTTCCAGAAAAAGAGCTCCCCTCATCTGTTCTTTGTTCTTGTTCTAGATCTTTCTTGATTCTCTTCAATCAATTGTCAACCCAATTTTTTTCAGCGTAGTTATAAATTTCTGCCCTTTCCCATCCTATTTTTTAATTGAATGGTTGCCAACAAATGGGGTTGTGTTTTACTGTTTTCTTCTATCCTCTTTCTTCTACAAATTTTTACCAATTTGCAGAAAAAGATTAGAGAGAGGGAGAAAAAGAATGAGGAGAGATTTGCGAAAGGAGGAGACTTCCATTTCCAAATGACTCATTTTTATATATATTGATATGCATTTCTCACCTCTTGACCTAATGGTTAAGAGGCTTTAAGAAAGACATGTGAATGTAGATTTTAATCCTGTTATTCTCTTTTTTTGTACGGACGTTTGTCCTCTTTGAATAATAATAAAAAAAAGATATGCATTTCATCAATTAAGTTTTGATTTCATTTTTCATATGATCATATATCTCATTTCAATTTTTATATGTAATGTTGGTAACTCTTAAATATTCATTGAAACCATTTTAACAATTTCACATTCATTGTAGAATATAAATGGTTACCCTTTACACAGGTTAATTTAATTAATTAGACATCATTCAGATTTAGGATATAAAAGCTCACAAAAGGATTATTCGGTATTGACAAGGGTTACCCTTCTTTTCATGATGAATTATGTTTATGATTATTGTAGGTTTAAAATAAAGAGTAAGAAGGAAAGAGAAAAGCAGAAGCATAGATGGTGAATAGGTTTAATAAAATTAGAATTAGGCTGGCTCAAGCAAGATCAAATCCCAATTTTGCTTTACTCAGTTTTAATCATGGTTGGATTTTGTTTCAAAATTTTGTTTAATATTTATTTATTTTTTATTTTAGGGATAAGGGGGATTTTAAATGAATTTTTTAATAGAATATAATTGAATCAAATATAAAGTAGCATTAACATTTAAAGATTATCATTTTTAAAAATTGATATTTAATAAATTTAAAATTTAAATCTTAATATATCTATATTTATTTATTTTTATACTCTATAAAAAAATTTGAGAAAAGGCTTTCTCTAAATTAATCATTACACTAAAAATGGTCCTTTACACTTGTTACAATAAACTTGAGATTTTATTAGACTAATTCTCAATTCATAAACTAAGGTCAAGATGCAATTATTCCTTTTCTGGGTTTATCCCACTCTCTCTTTTTTCTCTCTCCATGGATTATGGAGCAACCCAAAAAAGGGGTTTAATTTTTTATAATGTGTGAGGTGATAGGCAACTTAGAAGTAGGCAAATTCCTTTTTTCTTTCTTCTTTTTGGTTACTTCAGGATTTTCACAAGCTCAATGATCTTTTGATTCTTTGTCTCCTAAAGTTTAAGCATTCAATGCATCATCCTCCATCAAACCTTTTCATTTCAGCCTCCCCACTTATTCTATCTAACCAAATAACGAACCAAATTGCAGCAAATGGATTGCGGTCGGTGGCTATGGCAAACCCAAATTGTAGGGGTCCTTTTGGTCCAAATATGTCGACTTTTATTTTATTTATATTGTTTCTTTAATTTTTTTAATGGCTTTCAAATATCAAGTGCCTTGGCCCCCTTGTTTATCAGGCATTCCTCTTTGACCAAGAATCGAGATATTTTATTAATAGTTTTTTTTTTTTTTCCAAAAAAAATGTCTAATTAATAGGTTGGTCAAAGATTAGTTGTTCATTTACTTTGTATAGGCTTATTAATAGGTTATGCAAGGCTTGTTCTTATTTAATTTTTTATTTTTAACATGTAACTTGGAATTTAGTGGTTTCTTTCTCAATAAATTAAAAAGAAGTTTTCAAAATCTTTTTTAAATTAATTTTTTTTTATATAATTTCGAGCTACATGATAGAATATAATCCTTTTCCGTCCCATATAGATCCCACCTCCCCCTTCTTAAGATTTGAATATTTAGATGTCTCAAATCCTTGAGTATTTGAATCACCCACACTCGTTTTTTAGAATGTGAAAATTTGATAAACATGTTGAAATCTAAATATAATTTTTTTATTAAGAAAAACGAATAAAGGCTTTTCTGCCTTTCTAAGTCAAATTTAAAATTTTTTGATATAAAATCGGTCGTGATATGAGAAAGGAATTATATATGTTGATATTTAAATTTTAGATATATTATATATTGCATCTTAAATGATTGTACGAATAAATTAAATTAAATGTTAAATTCAGTTAAATTTTAAATTTAAAATAATATATTGCACAAATACGCATAAAGTTACATATAAAAATCAATCTCCATATATATAATCAGCCCTATGATAAAATAAAATATAAAAAAAGTAATGGTCCCCTTCTTAAAAGGAATCTGCAAAGAGTAGATTGATTGATTTAATATAAGCTATATTTTAGTACAAATGAGATTGTAATATAAGAATAAGAGAAGAAATTATGGGTACTAAAATTTAAATTTTAAACCTTTTCATGTTACTTTTTAAGTGTGATTACACGAATTAAGCTCTAAGTTTTATAATTTATGTATTTCATATACCAGTATGTATAATTTCGGTCAGCACAAGCCTGTCAGTATCAAGTGTTTGTTTTTAAGAAATTAATTTATAATTAACACTATTTTAAGTCTTGTCCGGTCTTGTTTAATACTTAATTTTTCTGCAAAGAGATAAAAAAGGAAGATAGGGTGAAAGAGATAGGTTAATTAGAATCATGCAGCTCTCCCTTGCCAACTTGCAATACTGTTTAATTCCAATAAAATTCTGGAAGTTAGTGCTTCTGAAATGTCACTGAAACAATGTACTTCTATGTACTTATCTAACAGCAGCCTGTTGAAGTTGGTGATGAAAACTCTATTGCAGCCAGCCAAGCTATGGTTCTAGATAAGAATATAATGCTCCTGCTAAGGAGGACAAAACAACATTTAAACCATTTTATCACATCATTCATCTTGAAGTCTGCAATTGAATCAGGATCTTTATGTTCAGAAAACAAATATATATAAATTGCAAGCTGACCATCCTTTTGAAGCATGAAAAACCTATTTGGGGCACTCCACGCTCACCTTTTCCTCTCAGCTATGGCTAACACTGATTTAATTATTCTAGGACCACATCAGTTGAAACCTGGTAAATCCCAACTGTGGAATCTTTTAGTCAAAAGTAAGCAGCCATTAATTAATATTAATGGAGGAACTCATTCTCTACCAACAATGGTGTCACTGGTGAGAATGTGATCTGTGGCTGCAAACAGGTTTCTCAAGTAAGAGGGACAGACTGATGATTTAAAAAAAAAATGGAGAGAGAAGTCGAATCTTAAATCTTTTATCTCTTTTAAGAAAGAAGATAACAATGGTCAGGCTAAATTTGATCTTATATATAAATAGAGAACATAAGGCTATGGAACGACAAATAATATATATAGCTTTTGTGTTGAATCTGCAAGAAAAAACCATTTTAATCCCTGAAGGTTTTTTCTTTTTTTTTTGGTATTTGAGGCTGTTAGAATTGGATTCTTGACCAACAGACCACATGATTTTCGATAATCCTTGTCAATTGGCAAAGCAAAACTTGAGGAAAAGTATAAGTTTGACAAGAAGGGCAGTACTTTTAGAGTTACCAAAAGTAATAAAGGTCACTGAATTAAGAAGAGATAGTCAGTTCTGAAATTGGGAGCGCTCTAATCAAGGGAGAAGTTCCAAGATTTCAAGAACATCACCTCCATTCACCACCACTTCTGCTGTCAAGAGGACGATCAATAGCTAAGTAATTGTTCATTGGATCTTATTATAGTAATTCTAGAAATATTCAATTTTTTGGCTGACATGGTCATATGCTCCTTAAAGTTATAAACTATAGAAACGTAGAAAGAGGGAGAGAATTGGCAAGTGCTTTAAGCCTTTAAACACCTTATACTTGGAGTGAAATGAGGAGAGAAACTACCACTTGATTGATAATCTGTAGTAATATTAGGTATAATGGCATTTACAATGAAGAGGTATGATGAATTGGTGTTCTCAGTGGAATCCCAAAAGGCAGTTCCTGCACCATTTCTTACAAAGACTTACCAGCTTGTTGACGACCCTCTCACAGATCACATTGTCTCTTGGGGTGAATATGATACAAGCTTTGTTGTGTGGACACCCCCTGAGTTTGCCAGGGATCTTCTCCCAAACTATTTTAAGCACAACAATTTCTACAGTTTTGTCAAGCAACTCAATACCTATGTGAGCCTCTCCCTCTCTCTGTCCCAACTTAGTTTTGCTTTGAATGAAATTTAATTTGAAATGGTTTTCCAGGCTTTATGTTTCTCAGCCTTGATTACTTAAGCATTGTGCTGTTCATCCATCTTTCATCAAGATATTTATCTTATTGTTTTCTTTTTCTTTTTTTTTTCATGTTCAATTCATTTGAGACTTTGTGTTGAAAGATGTTTAAATGTTTCTCAATCTTGTTAATGGCTAAAAAATTTACAGGGATTCAAGAAAGTAGTGGCACACAGATGGGAGTTTGCAAACGAGTATTTCAGGAAAGGAGAAAAGCAGTTGCTATCAGAGATCCATAGAAGAAAAACCCCTCAAAACCACCAATACCACTACCATGAACAACAACCTCAGTTTCTCAAAGCAGAAGAAAGCTTTGGTTGGATGGAGTCTCCACCGCCATCTAGGAAACCCAGCATCGATATTCTAACAGCGCTTAGCCAAGACAATCAGAGACTGCGGAGAAAGAACTACATGCTAGTGTCTGAACTCACTCACATGAAGAACCTTTACAATGACATTATCTATTTCATCCAAAATTATGCAAAACCAATGCCTTACCCGCAAAAGGCTAACAGCTTAGGACCGAAGATCATAGAATTGGGTCCTTCTTTCGAGGATCCAATCCGTTCTGGCATTGAAACTGCTCAAACCAGCGCTTTTGGCAAGTCATCAGTGACTCTAACAGAAAAGGAGCCTAACAACAGAACTGTGAAGCTTTTCGGAGTCCCTCTAAATGGCAGGAAACGATTGCACCCTGAAAAGATTAATCAGCAAAAATTGCAATGCGGGTCTCCACTGATTAGCTTTCTTTGGCAGGATATGTAATTGTTAGAGCAGAAGATTTGTAGATGTATGAACCCGGAACTTCAATTGATTATATTATTATCAGAAATATCTTTAACAATCACCATTTATCTTCCTAGCTAGTTAGAACTTGATTGAACAAATTGGGACTCCAAAAAAAATTGGAAAATATGCAATATAGTTTGTGGCCACCGAAGTTAATTTATTCCACTTTTCTCACTGTTCTGTTTTCTAATGGAATAATGCATCAATTCAGACTACTGAGGATTGATTTGGATGCGTGGTGGGAACTAGGGATCCAATCATAAAACACAGATCCACCCAACATGCATCCAAATCAAGCATCAAACAATCCTAACACGTATTGGTTTGTAATTAATTCGCTTGATTAACAGAATCATAAGAATGTAAATGAATTGTATGTATTTTTTTCCACTATAAAAAATTTTGAGGTGCATAATGAAATACGTAGTCGTCTCTTATGTTATAAATCTTGTATCAAAATTCATCTTAGATTTTAAACTAAAAAGTCAAGACATCTACAACTAAACCTTCAAGATTTAACTGATCTCATGGTTTTTAGCCAACATGGCGGCGGGTTGGTCCAATTGATATGGTGACGAAATAGTTTGAATCTGGAATATCTCTGAAGCTGAAGCTGAAGCTGAAAATAAATATGACTATTGTGGCAGAGATGGTACGTAAAATTGTCTTTTACCACCTCCTCCTTCTTTCCTTAGTCCTTATTTATGGCCAAAGAATTCCATCACCTAACACAACCAGCAGAAACTTCTTGCACTTTATTTCTTTTTCTGCCTGAAATTCCGAAACCCAAAGACGGATTTACACCGGAAATCCTAAAACCTTTTATAAGTATATTCTGGTGTTAGACGAAAGTTTTAATATTTTTACATTTTATCCCCACTATTTTTTTTTTGTTAAATCAGAACGGATTTTATTTATAAAGGAGAGTGCTACAGAACAGCAATATATGCTAGTTTCAGTCTTTCAACTTTGAACAAAACAACCCCCTCTATGCATTACAGAAAATTCACCTTGTTGTACAATGTTATCATAGGCAACCTAGATAGCTTTCCCCCTAACAGTATCCTGTTAAAAGCTATAGATTTCTATATCAGCCCCCCAATTTGAGCTACCATCAAGCTGAAAACATATTCGTTCTATCCACCCCTGCTTTTGGTAATGAATCAGCCATTCCATCTGCCTCTCTATATATATTTGTTACTGTTACATTGCCCACCTCTTGTTTCAATCTGTCAATATCATTAAGTATCTACCGTAGCTTTCATGGTCTATTTTCCACCTTTCGACACCAGGACACTGTTAATTTGGAGTCTGATTCGATAATCGAGCCGGCTTTATTTTTCCATTCTGTTTTGCAGAATACCTCCAAAGCCATTTTAATAGCCATCAGTTTTGCTATATTAGAATCCTAAATCCCCAATGGTCCAGAGACTCCTCCATATCCAAAAGGCCCTGGGTTTCCTCTTGCTGCACCATCCACATTGAACTTCAAAAAAGCTTCAGATGGAGGATTCTATTGTATGTTCAGTCTCTTATTACTTCTTGTATTTGACTCCACATACTCTTCTCGATTATACTACCATCTTTCCTCCATAAGAATTATATCTTCTTTAATTTTCTTAATCCAAGTTACACTACCAGAAAAACAGGCTTTGTCGACGGAATATTCTGTCAGTAAAAGGTGAAAATCCGTAGGTAATACTTTTAGTGACGGTTCTATCAATAGAAAAAAACTGTCGGTGCTAACTATGTTGGTAATGCTATTCTTACGATAATGCTTACTGATGGATTTACTAGCGAGGGTTTTACCTATGGAATTTTTCGTCAATAATTAGCTATGAAATTTTCCATTGATAAAATTATCAATAAATCCATCGATAACAGGTTTTTTTTTTTCTATTGGTTTGGCAATAAAAAAATCTATCATTGATAATTAAAATTCTGTCGGTAATAATAAAATTTCATTGGTAAAACTGTCAGTTATAACCATGAAAATGGTCACAAAAATTTTTTTTCATTGATAAATTCATCGATAATAATAAAAATTATGTCGACAAAAGTACAAATTCATAAATAATTTAAATAAAAAGATTTATAATTATTCAAAAAACTTGTAAATATTTACAAACCCTATAAATTACAATTTAAATATGCTATTATTATTAATTAAAACATAAAATCAAGGTAACATTCATCAAATACATCATCCAATATTCATCGAACATCTATCAAATATCCATAACATCATAAAATATCAATTCATAAAACATTCATAGCATCCATCCATCCAATACCTCATACAAATTAATAGAAAATGTCACTATGCTGCTAGTGTACCTCATAATCAAGAATCTTCGATGCCGTCATTAGGTCTAAAATTTGTGATGGTGGAGTCTATTTAGACCCCATCAACTACATTATCTACTCCATGAATGACCTAAGTTAGCTCTTAGTTCAGTCCTTAACTCATCAATAGCTTCGGTCCATACTTGTGGATTGAATTCTGGATGTTGGAATAGTCTTCACCGTATTTTTGAGATAATACAGTAGCATCGTTTTCTTATAAAAAGTTTAAAGCAATAATTATTATTATAGGATTCATATAGTTCACTAAAATATCACAATTTCAAAACAATTCACAACTTCAAATAATTAATAACTTCAAACAATTCACAACTTCAAGCAAAATTTTCACATTTTACAAATTCATTGCATTTTAATATACACCAAACTATACACCTTAATACATGACTTCCTACAATGTCTTTGCTTTCAATTACTTTACGATATACTTCATCAACAATAAAAAATACACAAACAGAATTACAAACAAAAATACAAAATAATTTTTGCCTTTTACAAATGTGATCTCATCTAGATAACACGCAGAAACCTTTCACAAATAAGTAGTTATTGCAATATATTATTAACATATATAGTTCATAAAAAACCATAATACACAATCATCATTATAATGCAAAATATGTAATACTTGATTAGCAATAATGATACATAATCATCATCACAATATACAACTAGAAGTACAAAACAAATTATACAATAGTTTTCACGGTTTCACAAAGTCTATATCACAAAACACATAAGATATCATTTATTTCAATAAAGCAAGGTAACAATTTCATCATTATTTAGTCATTTGAAAGTCACTTACACTAACAACTCTGGACTTGTGTTAGCAAAGTCACCATGTCCTCTCAAACGTCTATGAATGTGATTGAAAAGTTCTGTAAAGGTTGTCATAACCTTTAGGTTGGGAAAACCTACCCATTAGACACAAAACTCATGGAATCACCACCAATAGTTTCTTTCTAGGTGTGATTAGTCACTGGTGTGAATCTATCATTTTCAAGGTTGTCCTAAGTGTAAACTAACAGTCCCTAAAAGGAATAGGTTCTAGTTTATATCATCAGAACTAAGATTTGGGAGTCGGTTACGTGTAAAGAATGTATTAGCACCCCTTTACGCCCAAAATTGGCACCAAATTAATTATGTGTTCTTACCTAAGCCTTATCAAAAATAGTTTTATCATGCAAATAAATCAATTCCAATCTTTTTATTTATTTACAAAACATAGTGATATGAAAAATCTATCAAAATATCAAGCAATCATACAATCATGCAATAAATATTAAATCATACCATGCAAAAATTATCATGCAAATATAATATTATAAATCATACCAAATATCACTACAAGAAAATAAAATATTAGTGGCAGTTTTGTAGCGGCGTTTCACTTACAAATGCCCTTAGCTTTCGTGTTTTTATAAAACTTAAGGTGTTTATTATCAAAACATCATTAAATATTCAAATAGCGGCGTTGTTACTTATAAACACCACCCAAGACTTGATATTAGCGGCGTTTATCAACTAAAACACCTTGAATAATTCTGTCTTAAAAATTTGAATGAATACTAAATGTGTTTTTGACAAAAAACGACTTGAATAATCCCGTTAAAAAATTGATAAGGAATTACTAAAGGTATTTTTGGCAAACAATGCCTTCAATAATCTCATCATAAAAAAATGTATGTGATTATTAAATGCGTTTTCTACAAGAAACGCCTTTAATAATTCCACCAAAAAATTATACAAGCTTATAGAAGGTGTTTTTGTTCAAAAATACCTTCAATAAATATTCTATCAAAATTTTAGGATTGTACAGATGTTAACCATAAGGTTGTAGGTTCGATCCCTCTTTTTAGCTTTTTTTGGATTTTTGCAGATATTATTTGTAATTGATTATTCTAGGTGTTTTCTGGGTAAAAATGTCTTCATCAATTGATTTAAAAAAATTTGGAGAGAATATTGAAGGCATTTTTGGTAGAGAAATGCCTTTAATAATCCATAAAAAAAATGAAATCGATTCTTGAAGCCGTTTTTGGCCGAACTCACCTTTAATAATCCAATCAATAAATTTATAGTTTGGATTATTAAAGGCAATTTTTATCAAAAACACCTTCAATAATCCATACACAAAGTTAGAACGGATTTTTGAAGGCATTTTTGGCTCAAAACACTTTTAATATTCCACATGATAAATTTGAATGATCAAATTATTGAAGGTGATTTTTGTCGAAAAATGCCTTTAATATTATTTTTTAGGGATTATTCAAGGCGTTTTCGATAGAAAAACGCCCTTAATAATCCATAGAAAAAATATGTAATGGATTCTTGAAGGCGTTTTTGTGTGAAAGCGCTTTCAATAATTCAATCAATAAATTTTTAACAGAGATTATGAAAGGTGATTTTTGTCAAAAATACCTTCAATAATCCATATACAATATTTGAAACAAATTCTTAAAGGCATTTTTGTTCTAAAATGCCTTTAATATTCCACACAATATATTTTTAGGTGGGATTATTGAAGACAATTTGGGTGAAAAATGCTTTCAATAATATTTTGTTATGGATGATTCAAAACATTTTCTTACTGAAAACGCCTTCATTAATCCCATCAAAAAATATTTTTGATATTGTATATGTCAAGTCAATTGTTGGTTTATGCTTAGAAAATATTTAAAGTTAGTTGTATATTTATGCCCAGAAAACATTTAGTTTATATATGTGATACTACGAATTACATTTTAAAATTTACATAATAAACATTATTGTATTTCAATAATTGACCACACATCTGAATTTAAAACTGATAATATTGTCATATTAATATACTTTTCTAAAATAATCGTACTCAATAATATATTAAGTACACATAATGTATTCATATAAAACAAATATATACCAATAATATTAAACTAATACCCTAACCTACAAACTCAAAATTTTCATTCAACATGACATGTTAAAAATATTATAATAATTTATTCCTCATATATTTACATTCAACCAACAATGTTTAACCTCAAGATTTATCAATATTAATAAATGATAATACATACTCACATCATTCTTTATGGACTTCATCCAGTTCCTTTATCGTGAAGCTTTTTTTACTCTTCCGCTAAAAAAAAATCAGAAGTAAATGTTAATAAATGAGAATATAATTTAGCTTTTTATATTTTTTAAAGATATAACAAGTTTATGAAATTTATACTAACCTTGAATGGTGTGGTCATAAAATCATAAAAAATTATCTCTCGTATAAAATGAAGGATATAATATCCACATTTAGTATTACTGGGTTGACGAGGTACCTGAAAATTAAATTGAGTAGGTTTAAGAAATATTTATCTACACAAACTTAGCATAAGAAAATAAATTTTACATTTATCGGTAATGACACCCATTTCAATTTTTTTGCCTTCTTATCGAATACAGATATTACTTTAAATTAAAAAGAAATAAATTACTTAATACATAAATAAAATTACTTATGAAGAAACAGAAGATATATCATATAATAAAGTATAATACCTTTTTATAAAAGTTTGAATATTGGGATTAGGCATCGCCATTGAATTAACTGAATTAAGTAAGTATGTAATTAAATATTTTGTGTCAATTACAATAAGCACCCAATGACGACTGTAAAATAATAATAATGATATACTCAGATTACGTATCGTATCAGATTTGGGTAAGGTTGAAATAATTATTTGTATGAATATAACTTACTGCATATTATTCGAGAGCAAATAATAATTAGTTGATCTTTTCATGCATTCAATCATATGATTAGCATAATAAACGATTGTGTCACTCTACTCACTAATGAAGTTGAGGTCAACGAATCTAAATATGTTCGTCAATTGTCTCCCTTTGAGCTCTCTATATAAGAAGCTGCACGATAACAATCAATAATACTAGTTAGTATTACACTATAATATAATTAATACATATTGAGTATGCATATTTGTATTTATAAGCTAACCTCATATAAGTAACAATATCAATAGCTGATAATTCCTTCAGTTCATAAATTCTTTAACCTCTTTCACACCAATGAAAGAAAATGATGGTTTATCAAATAACCCTTCTTCAGACTCAGTGGTTATGAAGTTTCCTTTGGATAAATGCTCTAGCGAATAATTAAGTAACTCATCCATGGTAGCTTAAGCAAGGGTCATACTCTGAGTCCCAACATCCTACTACAATATTTAATGAAATATAAGTATTAAAACCAAATCAATAAATATAATAAACAAATTAATATTAAACTTATAAACAAAATCATATTTCATGGGTGGTAACAGAGGTTGGGTTCACTGCCTGACTTGCAGCAGAAGCTTGTTCTACATGGATGATACTATCAGACTGTCCTATTGGCATGCTATGATGCATTGCTGCCAATATGGCCTCTAAAGTAGCAAGTCTTTACTGTTACTCATTGAGGCATTGCTCTTGGTCATCAAATCATTATTGTTGTTACTCAATTATTGCTTCAAATTGTGCATTTGTCATTTACATGGTTTTGAGTTGATTACTAAAAAACTTTGATGACAAGACAAATTTACGAACCTCACAAATTCGATCAGGCCTTTCTTTAGCGCCTAATGCTAAAGACAATGGATTTTCACCATATTGGGTTGCCAGTTCACCAAATTTGACTTTGATAGCATAATTATCCTGAAAGACAATAATAAGATTGACTGTAACAACAAATCTATACAAGCTAGTATACAGTCATGTATACAACCATAATGCCAATCATACATGATATTAAAAAAGTAGCTATACATATAATCTTTTTTACCATTTTTTCAGTTACTTCGCCTGTAAATAATCCATCATTTCGTAGATTTCCTTGTTTCTAGACATCCTATCTAGAAACTTTGGTACCAGAACTCGCTGATTCCTATTAAATTATCAAAATAAAAGAATCCGAATACATAAAATAAATATTCATAAATATTCATTAATGAGTATAAAATAAGTGTGCGAATACATACAAGCTCATACTTTATATTTGCATATCCTTTTATCGGTGTCCGATGGTGATATTATTGTTTGGCCTAAATGTTCCATTAGTTTTCTTTGATTTTTTACAAAAATAGAAATTACGTCAATCACATATGAAGATCAAAGGATATATTGCATAAAGACTTATAAACAATTTTTTTGGTAATGGGTTTGCTTACTAAGAAATCTTTTGAATGCCGATATCGAACAAAATTTATCTAATCTTGAATATTTATTACATCTGCATATGATGTAAGTGGAACAGCCAATACATCACCTTGATCAGCTAGTGGTAACATATAGTAGGTTGTCAATCTGCTTTTAAAGTCTTTGAATGCCTTTCCAGCAGATTACAACACAATATTTTTATAGTCAATTGGGATGTTGAACCATTCTTAAATAATTTAACACAATTAGTATGAACACATTGAATTTCAATTAAATGATCATTTGGCAAATTTTATGAAATAATTGAATAAACATACCACAATCGATTGCCATATATCATCTTTTAGATTATCAGAAACTCATCGCTAATTAGTGTACATAATTGAAATCCTACTACAGACGACGACTTTAATATGAGTAGCTAACTTGACAGCTCTTTCAGACATAAACTGCCCACTTTGATTGAAGTCAACGTGAATTTTTGTGCCACTCATTTTAATTTGTTTATTTAGGCCTATTCCCTTTCTTTTTTGACCTATAGGTGTGTTTTGTGCATGTTTAAAAAAAGGAGAATGATGTTGTTCAGAGTTCATAATACTTGCAATTTTGATCATAATTATAAAAATTACATAAAATAATCATCTAAATTTAACACTGTATGTAATTAAGTACAACTAATACCATATTATATACAGAAACACCATTCAACAAATCAATCAGCAATGTGCTCAGACACACCATTGAACAAAACCATTCAGCATACGATTCAGCATACCAATATCATACAATACAATTTAATAAAACAACATCACACAACAAGGTTTAGTAAACCACAATATTTAAAGAAAACTACACAGAAATAACATACATGCAATGAAAAGTGCTTGGATGACTATGCTTGCGGTGAAATTAATAAAAATATATATGCATATGTAAATAGTAAGGAATAAAAAAAAAATACTTCTATCGAATAATATAAATAATATAGTAAATAAAAAAAATAAAGACATATAAGTAAACAGAGAGGTGCGTGCCATTGATTTATTGAAGGTCGATGGTGACGATAGGGATAAAAAACCTATAGCCTGATAGAAATGTGTTTATGGGTTTGGTTTGGTTGATTAATGCAGCTTTTAATCATTCTCTATACTAACAGTTTGTGATTTCGATGTTCAAGACAAGGGAATGAATATAAAAATTATAAATGAAGGCATTTTTTTTGAAAAAAACACCTTCAATAATCCCGTTAAAATTTTAGTTGGAGATTATTGAAGGCATTTTTTACTAAAAGATGCCTTTAATAATAAAAAAAAATAATTTTCAAAGGAAATTATTAAAGGCGTTTTTCCTAAAAAAAATGCCTTTGATAATTCTGAACAAAAATTATTGAAGGTATTTTTAGTAGAAAATCGCTTTCACTGATATTTCTGTGATAAGAATGGAGGGAATTATTGAAGGCATTTTATGTAGAAAATGCCTTCAATAAATTCTTTTAAAAATTATAGCAAATTACTGAAGACGTTTTTCTAGAAAAAAGTGCCTTCAAAAATCTTCTTAAAATTATTAAAGTAATTTTATACTAAAAGACGCTTTTAATAATCTAAAAAATTTTTAAAAGAAAATTATTAAAGGCGTTTGTTCTAAAAAAATGCCTTCAATAATTATGTACAAAATTAAAAGGAATTAGTGAAGGCATTTTTCTAGAATAAACGCCTTCACTAATCGTCTTACAATTTGAGTAGTAGAATATTGAAGGTCTTTTTCACTAGAAAACGTCTTTAATAATCTCAAAAATTTTTAAAAAGAAATTATTAAAGGTGTTTGTTCTAAAAAATCACCTTCAATAATTATGTACAAAAATTAAAAAGAATTATTAAAGGTATTTTTCTATAATAAATGCCTTTACTAACCGTCTTAAAATTTGAGTATTGGTATATTAAAGGTGTTTTTCACTAGAAAACGCCTTTAATAATCTGAAAAATTTTTCAAAAAAAATTATTGAAGGCATTTGTTTTAAAAAAATACCTTCAATAATTATGTACAAAAATTATAATGAATTAGTGAAGACACTTTTCTAGAATAAATGCCTTCACTAACCATTTTAAAATTTGAGTAGTGAAATATTGAAGGTATTTTTCACTAGAAGACGCCTTTAATAATCGCAAAAATTTTAAAAAAAAATTATTAAAGGTGTTTGTTCTAAAAAAATACTTTCAATAATTATATACAAAAATTAAAAGGAATTAGTGAAGGCATTTTTTTGGAATAAACGCCTTCACTAACTATCTAAAATTTGAGTACTGGCATATTGAAGGTGTTTTTCACTAGAAGACAACTTTAATAATTTCAAAAATTTTTAAAAAAAAATTATTGAAGGTATTTTTTTGGAATAAACGCCTTCATTAACCGTCTTAAAATTTGAGTAGTGGAACATTGAATGTATTTTTCACTAGAAGACACATTCAATAATTCCTTTAAAATTATTGAAGAAGTTAATGCAAAAAGTACCTTTAATAAATGCCTTAAAAAAATAAAATGAATTAGTCAATGCATTTTTTTGGAATAAACATTTTCAATAACCCATTAAAATTTTAGTAGTATAATATTAAAAGCTTTTTGTACAGAAAATGCCTTTAATAATCCCAAATAATTTTTAAAAAAAATTGTTAAATGCATTTTTAGTAGAAAATCATCTTCACTGATATTCACAAATAAAAATGAGAGAATTATTGAAGGCTTATTGTACAAAAAATACCTTCAATAAATACACTATAAAAATTAGATAAAATTAGTGAAGCTATTTTTGGGGTATAAACGTATTTAATAATCTCAAACAATTCTACTACGACTCTGTTGAAGGCGTTTATAATATATTCAAAAAATATTTAAGAGAAAATTATTGAAGGCATTTTTCTTAGTAATCATTTTTAATAATCTGGTCTAATAAAATTGTCCCCAAACTTAGCGCACCCAATCACCAACTTCAAGCTTCATCTTTTTATTTTACTATTTCTCTTTTCAGACCAACTATAATTTACTTTCTCTTTCTTTCAGTTTTTAGTATTCGAGCATTGTCTTTTATAACCTTATTTTCACTATTCATTAGTTATTTACTTTAGCTTTTACTTCATTCGACTATTCCTTTAGCTTTTGCAATTCTCGATTTTCTTTTTGGTTAAAATAATTTTTTCTAAAACCCATATTCTTCAAATACCCATTTGTAACCCATCATCTATTTCTCTTTCCCTTTAATTTTTTTGTTTTTTTGGGTTTCCTCTGTTCCTGTTTTACCTTATTTCAACTTCAACTATAAATACTATAAGGTACTATCTATGTTAGCAGCAGAGTTTTAACATTCATAATATCAAAATTGTGCAAAAAATATAAAGGAAAAATCTTTTCCATTTGACATAAAATTGATGTAGCCCGAGACTTAAGTAATTTAAGCTTATGTTTTTCGAGAACTTAAGAACAAAGTTCTTTAAAAGAAGGTATACAAATCAATAAGAACCAAGCACACCTTATTAGGTAAAGACTATTGTATTACTATAGGAAAAAACTCTTGCATTAAGAGATGACAATCATAACTTTTAAGCCCTATTAGCTTATGTTGTTTAAGTTGCACACAACGTGAGATATTTGAAGAGTATTCATATGGAGTTTTCATTTCTTTGAGAATTTTTTAAAAAGATTTTTTTTCAATTAAGCTCATTTGATATGAAGCTTAAGGCAAGTATTGAGAGTTAGTGCCAGGACAAGTCTTTGAGGGAAGAACACTCATTATACCCATTTTTACAAGGTCAAGTCATGCTTTGCAGTTATCCTTTGACTTTTTTCTTGTCCAATCAATGTACCAAGAATGTTATCACAAACATTTTTTTTATATGCATCACATCAAGATTGATGCAATAGAAGATGTTCACAAGAAGGTAATGTGAACAAAATACTCTTTTTCTTCCATAGCCTATCTTCATTACTATTTCATTATTTCAATTGTCTCAACACTTCACTCTCGGATGGTGGTGAAGAAGTACTTCTAAATTCTTGAGTCCAATAAAATGAGTTTTTATCATTCTGAAACCTGAGATTAGGTTGCAACCACCTACGGTGGCACATGTAATAATAATTTTTACCATGTTGTAACCACTTAGATGCAGTATCAAATCTATAACAAGGACATGCATACTCTCCTCTAGTACTTTACCTAAATAAATTGGCATATGCAGGGAAGTCATTAATGGTCCAAATTAATGCTGTACATAGTTAAAAGTTTTAATTTTTTGAGGCATCAAAAGCCTGAACATTAACTTTCCAAAGTTCCTACAACTCTTCTACTAAAGGTTGTAGGTATATATCTATATTGTTTTCAGGACCTTTTGGACTAGGAATAAGTAGGGAAAGAATAAAGTTTGATTATTTTATGCACATCTATAAAGGCAAGTTATAAGGTATCAATATAACAACCTAAGTGCTATGTGTCACACTCATAGTTTTGAAAAGGTTAAAGCCATTAGAAGCCAATCCTAAGTGAATATTATGAGGGTCAAAGGAAAACTCAGGATATAAAGAATCTAAGCTAGAGAATCTGTAAGATGTCTTATACGTCTATCTTTAGTACGCTCATATTTATGTCAAATCATCAAAAGAGTAGTTTTTGAAGACATGAATAACCTTTATAGTCTTGGAATTAAAGGAAACCAACATAAAATCTTAGCAATTTTTTTCTTTTTTTTGACACTATATCTTAGGGATTACTTTTTACACATTCAAGCTCTCTTTTTCACCTAGAAGTGTCATATTTTGAACATATTTCTTCATTTGCCTTATCTTTCCAAAATAACATGCAATCATTAGGACAAGCATGAATTTTTTCATATCTCAAACTAAAGGCATAAATTATCTTTTTCAATTCTTAATAAGACCCTAATAATGTATTACCCTCTGGCAAAGCAAGTTTCAAAACCTCTAACAATATATTAAAAGATTTATTTGTTCAACCATTAAAATACTTAATGTAAGATAAATATATTACAAAAAAGAACTTTGTGAAGTTTTTACAATTTGGATATAGTTTCTCCTCTGCATCATTAAGTAAATCATAAAATTTGTCACTATCAATTCTATGACCATGGTATTGCTTTCCATTAGTATCTCTAGCTTGTATGTTACCCATATCAACATTCATAGCTCTTTCAGCCATTATATCATGTAATAAATCATGAATGTTAGGACCTAATCCTTTTTTTTTCGTCATTAGTTGTTCCAGTAGGTAAACATGTATCCAAGACCTCATTGTAAAATATCTGTTGAACATATCCTTTGAGAAAACTATTACATATTATGTGATCAAATGCATCTCTCCTATAAACTCTAACTGTGTTGACATATTTAACATAAGGACACTAAAATTTTCCATATTTAGATGATATTGCAAAGACAGGTCTAAAATGACTCATTTTATGTATTATTCACTGGCTCTTAACGTGAGATTTATCCATGCCTTATCATAGAATGTAAGATGATTTACCTTACTAATAAAATTATATTTAATTTAAAAACTTAAATTAAAACAATAAGATTTAATTTTAGCACCAAATAAAATTTGACTAGGTAAGCATAATGTTACATTTTCATTAAGAATAATATTTCAGATGTACCTTTATAATTAAACTTATGTATTTTCTGGAGAAGCACAACCAAGATTAGTTTTGGTTGAATAAGCAAAAGAAAGGCAGAGATAGAAAGAAAATAACTCAAAAGAAAAATAAAAATATTTGAAATAACTCACAATTGCAAAAGGATAAAGTTTTAAAGCTTGAAAATTTATACAAGGATTTTAGCATAATAGTTAAAAGGATTAAAGGCGAGGGAGAAGTGAGATGAGATAAGTTTCAAGCAAGGTAAGGATTGAAAGGCAAGGTAAAGACAATGAGAACAAAATTTTCACTACTTTTGTTTTAATAAGTTTAGATTTTTTTTTTAAAGATTCTCATTCCCAAGACGTGGGAACATAAAGTAAGAATGATGGATTATTGAAGGTATTTTTGCTAAAAAATACCTTGAATAATCTTTAAAAAATCTTGGCATCTGGTTATTTATGATGTTTATAGTTAAAAATGCCTTGAATAATCCCTTTCAATTTTTATGAAGGGATTATTGAAGGTTTTTTTTTTTTTTTGCTAAAAACGTCTTGAATAATGCCCAAAATTTTTTATAGGGGATTATTTAAGGTATTTTCTACCAAAAACACCTACAATAATCCTCTTCATTTTTCATGAGGGGATTAATCAAAGCATTTTAGCCTTAAAAACACCTCGAATAATCTCTTACAAAAGAATTGAATAAGTTATTGAAGGTATTTTTGGCCAACAACGCCTTGAATAATCCACTTATATTTTTTTGAATGGATTAGTCAAGGCTTTTTTGTCAAAAACACCTTGAACAATCCCTTTCAATTTTTTAGAGAAAATTATTCGAGGTGATTTTTGCCAAAAAAGTCTTCAATAATTTCCTTTTTTTTTTTAGATCATTCTAGGCATTTTTATAATAAAATACCTTGAATAATCTCTTTTAGGCCTTTACGATAAGATTATTGAAGGCTTTTTTGACCAGAAAAATGCCTTAAATAATCTCTAACAAAATATTGAATGGGGTTAGTGAATGCGTTTCTGACAAAAATACCTTGAATAAATCTTGGATTATTCAAGGTATTTTCTACAAAAAAACACCTTCAATAATCCCTTCTTATTTTTTTTAGGATCATTCAAGGCATTTTTGTGATAAAAGCACCTTGAATAATCCTTTGGGGTTAGTCAAGGTGTTTATGGTCAAAAACGTCTTGAATAATTCCTTTCAAGCATTTATAAAGAGATTATCGAAGGCAATTTTACTTAGAAAATGCCTTGAATAATCCTTAACAAAATATTAAATGGGTTATTGAAGGTATTTTTGATCAAAAATGCCTTGAATAAATCTTGAATTATTGAATGTGTTTTTGGCCAAAAATGCCTTTAATAATCTCTTTAAGTTTTTAGAAGGAACTATTCGAGACATTTTCTATCAAAAAAGCTTTCAATAATCACCTCTCATTTTTGTTGGGATCATTCAAGGCACCTCTTAAAACGTTTATGAGGAGATTATTAAAGGTGTTTTTACTTAGAAAATACTTTGAATAATCCCTAAAAAAATATTGAATGGGGTTATTAGAGGTATTTTGGCCAAAAATACCTTGAATAAATCTTGGATTATTGAAGACATTTTTTGTTAAAAACACCTTTAATAATCCCATCCAATTTTTTAGAAGGGATTATTCAAGGTATTTTTTACAAAAAAATACCTTCAATAATCATATCTTTTTTTTGGGATCATTTAAGGCGTTTTTGTGATAAAATGCCTTAAATAATCCCTTGGGGTTAGTCAAAGCATTTATGGCCAAAAGTACTTTGAATAATCCCTTTCAAGCATTTATAAGGAGATTATTAAAGGCATTTTTGCCCAAAAAAAATACCTTCAATAATCCTTAACAAAATATTGAATGTGGTTATTGAAGGTATTTTTGACAAAAAATGCATTGAATTATTCATGGATTATTGAAAGCATTTTTGGCTAAAAATGCTATCAATAATTTGTGATTTTTTTATTAGGATTATTCAAGGTGTTTTTGCCCAAAAAATACCTTGAATATTCCCTTAAAAAAATTGAAGGCATTTTTTTGGTAAAACACCTTTGCTAATCATTTTTAAAATTCATTTCCCTGTTTTGAACTGTAGAATCTCAAACTGCTATTATAAAGAATGATTAAAAGCTATATTGTAATCAAACCAGAACTCCTAAACCCATTTAGTTTGCCTTTTGGTTTCTTTATTTCTCTCATCGCTGTCGACATTCAACAATTAAATACCGTCGGACATATCTTTTTATTTGTATGTCTTTATTTTATTTGTTTTTTATATTATTTATATTCTTCGATATAGATTTTTTTCGTTCTTTACTATATATATTTTTATTCATTCTACTATCATCTTAGTCATCCAATTTCCTTCATTGCATGTATGGTATTTCTTTGTAGTTTGGTTTAAATATTGTGGTTTGTTGAATGGTATTATGAAAATTATGTGTATTTTTTACTCATCATTTGTTTTGCAGGGAACTTTTATTTAAGATGAGAATCATAGTATGGCTTGTACTTTTAAAATATTATTGGTTTGAGGATGTTTTACATATAGTGGTGTAGTAACTGTAGTATGATTATTATGTACTGTGTGAAATTTAGAGAGATAGTTTAGTTTATTTCATATAATTATGATCAAAATTATAGATATTATGAAATCCAAACAACATACTTTTTTTGCTACTAAACATGAAGATACATCTATAGTGAAAAAAAAAAAAAGCAAGGGGACAAAATAGACAAATTCAAGTTATTGACATGAAAATTCATGTCAACTTCAATCAAAGTGGGTAACTTGTGCCTGATGGAGCTGTCAAGTTGGATTGTCATATTGGAATGGTCATTCATTGTAGCATTTTTATTACGTATCATAATTGGTTATGAGTCCCTGATGATAAAAAGGATTGTATATGAGAGTTGGTTGTGGTATATTTATTTAACTATTTCATAAAATTTATTAAATAATCATTTAATTGAAATTCAATGTGTTCATACTAATTGTGTTAAATTTATTAGGACTGGTTTGACATCCCAATTGAGTGTAAAAAACTTGTATTGCAATCAGTTGGAAAAGTATTCGGAGACTTTAAAAGTAGATTGACAACCCAATATATTTTACCGTTCACTGATCATAATGATGTCTTGGTTGTTCCATCTTCGTCATATGCAGATGTTATAAGTTTCTAAGATTGGACA
Source organism: Durio zibethinus (assembly GCF_002303985.1). The sequence continues at coordinate 1,395,485 of NW_019167871.1, forward strand.
AATTTTGTTTGAGATAAACTATCAGAAGAATTTTTGTTAGACATACCCGTTATAAAAAATTGTTTATAAGATTTTATGTAATATATTCGATATCTTAATACGTGATTTACGTAATTACGTAATTTCTTTCCTTTCTAAAAATCAAAGAACAACAAAAGAACATTCAAGCAAACAAGTATATCACCATCGGACATCGAGATAGGGTTATGCAAATGTTAAGTATGAGCTTATAAGTATTCACATACTTGTTTTATACTCATAAATGAATATTTTTAAACATTCGTTTAATAGATTTTGATTCTTATATATTGTTAATTTATTAGCAATCATCTAAGTCAAGCACTGAAGTTTCTGAATGGGATATGTAGAAACAAGGACATATGTGAAATGATGGATTGTTTGCAGATAAAGTAACTGAAAAAATAGCTAAAAAGATTGTATGTATAACTGCTCATTATATCACGTATAATTGATTTTGTGCTTGTATGCATGACTCTATACTTGTATAGATTTATTGTTATTGCTATCTTATTATTGTCTTTTAGGATGATATTGCTATTAGAATTAAATTTGATAAACTGGCAACCTACTATGGTGAATATCCCTTGTCTTTAGCATTAGGAGTGAAAGAAGGACATGATCAAGTTCATGGGGTTGGCAGATTTGTGTTGCCATTAAAGCTCATCAATAATCAACCCAAAACCCCTAAAATGACAAATGAACAATATAAAGTAATCATTGGGCAACAATAGCAAAGACTTGATGATCAAGAGTAACGCCTAAATGATCAACAGTAACGACTCGCAGCTTTGGAGGTGATGTTGGCAGCAATACAGCCTAGCATGCCTGTAGGCCAGATGGATAGCATCATCTAGCTAGGACAAGCTTCCATTGCAAGTTAGGTAGGAAACCCAACCTCCGATACTAGCCATAAAGTATGATTTTGTTTATTCATTTAATTTTTATTTGTTTATTATATTTATTGATTTAGTTTTAATACTTATATTTCGTTATATATTGTAGCAGAATATTGGGACTCAAAGGATGACCTTACTTAGGCTGCCATTGATGTGTTATCTAATTATGTACTTGATCATTTATTCGGAGAAAATTGCATTACCATTGAGTCCGATGATGGGTTATTTGATCATCCATCAGTTTTTTACATTGGAAGGCTAAGATTAAGAAATTTTGTGCCTCAGATGAAATATCAATTGCTGATATTATTGTTTATATGAGGTTAGCTTATAAATTTAAATATGTAAAATTAATATGTATTAATCTATATTACAGTGTATTACTAACTAGCATTATTGATTGTTATTATGCAGCTTCATATATAGAGAGATCAAGGTAAGACAAATGACCCATGGATTCAGATTCCTTGGCCCGAATTTCATTAGTGAAGAGAGTGACACTATCGTTTTTCGTGATCATCATGTGGGTTAATGCTTGCAAAATTGGGTCAATTATTTATTGGTATTGTATAATGCTACGTAAGTTATGTTCATACAAATAATTATTCCAACCTTACCCGAATTTGAAATGATGCCTAATCTGAGTATATCATTTTTATTATTTTGCACTCATCATTAGTAACTTATTGTGATTGATACTGATTCCTTAACGTCATACTTATTTAATTCTACTTAACCAATGGTGAAGCCTAACCCTGATATTCAAAATTTTATAAAGATGTATTACATTTTATTCTATTATCTTATGTTTCTTCAAAATTACTTTTATTTTTGTATTAAGTATTTTTTTTGTTCAATTTAGGGGAATGTCTACAGTTGATAAGAAAGCAAAGATAAATTGGGTGTCATTACTAGTAAATGTGAAATTTATTCTTTTATGCTGAGTTTGTTTAGATAAATATTTATTAAACCCATTAAATTTATTTTTCAGGTGCTTCCTTAACCAAGATATACTAAATGTGGATATTATGTCCTTCGTTTTATGAGGGAGATAGTTTTATATGATTTTATGACCACACCATTCACAGTTAGTATTAATTTCATACAATCATAATATCTTCCAAAAAAATGCTAAACTATATTCTCGTTTATTAATATTTACTTCTGATTTTTTTTATAATGGGAGAGTAAAAGAAGCTTCAAGATAGATGAACTTGATGAAGTTCATAAAAAGTGGGCTGAGTATATATCATCGTTTGCTACACCTTGAGGTTGGAGATTGTTAGTTAGGTGTAAATATATGCATTTCATTTTTTATAATGTTTTTAACATGCCATGTTGAATGGATAATTAAAGTTTCTAGATTGGGGTGTTGGTTTAATATTAATGGTATATATTTGTTTTATATCAATTGGTAGCTTATTTGAATACACCTATATTGAGTACGATTATTTGAAAACAGTATATTTATATGGCAATGTTATCAGTTATAAATTGGATGTGTGGTCAATTTATTGAAATACTGCAATGTTCGTAATGTAAATTCCAAAATGTAATTCATAGTATCACATGTAAAAATCAAATGTTTTATAGGCATAAACCTACAACAGACTTGCATTCATTTTCAGAAGTGCCTTTCAAAATGGTAACAATTATTTTTCCGTGTTTTAGTCAAGTCAAATGACTTAAATTGAATGCATTTTTGGTTAGAAATGCCTTGAATAATCCTTTAATTTTTTGTGAATAGATTATTAAAGGTGTTTTTGGCAAAAAATGCCTTGAATAATCCTTTAAAAAAATTGAATGGAGTTAGTCAAGGCATTTATGGCCAAAAACACCTTAATAATTTCTTACAAAATATTGAATGGGGTTATTGAATGTGTTTCTAACTAAAAATACATTGAATAATTCATGAATTATTCAATGCATTTTTAGCAAAAAATGCCTTTAATAATCTATGAATTATTCATTTAGAGGGGATTGTTCAATTTTATAAAAAATACCTTCAATAATCCCAATATTTTTTTTTTAAAATATTCAATGCGTTTTTGCTTAGAAAATGTCTTAAATATTACCTTAAAAAAGTTGAAGGTATTTTTTTTTGTCAAACGCTTTGTGATTATTTTTAAAATTTATTCTCCTTTTTTAAACTTTGAAATCCTAAACTGCTAATACAATTAACGATAAATATTATTTTATAAAAAAAACTTTTACAAATAACATAGAAAAATATTTATATGAATATAAATACTACTATATATGTAGATTATTTATAATTTGACTTTCGATCTAGAATAATTTTAAAATTTTATGAAACCATATTAAAATTGAAAAATTAATTAAAATCAAATTAATATAATATTTAAATTTAAAAAATTTTAAGTTTAATATTTAATTATAAATTTATAAATTAATATAACACTTACAAATTTTATTTAAAACTTATTATCATTTAAAATTAATTAAGTTACAAATTTTATTTATTAATAATTATAACTTTTATCAAATTATAGTTTTTGAAAATTTTTATTAGCGGGAAATATTATGAACTAATATTTTTTAAAAAAGAAATTAAGAATAAATTTTTTTTAGCTTATACTGACTATTATTATAACCATCAGTATATAACATATTTATATCGATAGATATTTATATACCATAAAAAAAAATTTACCTATACCGACGGATTTATAAAGTGTTGGTGCATGCATTATCTATAGTGACAGTAACAAAAATCCGTTAGTATAGATTTTTTTACTTGCATAATTTGATCATCGGTATAGATAATTATCAGTATATAGCATACTTATATTGATGGATAATTATATACTGTCAAAAAAAGTTTATCTATACCGACAATTGTATAAAATGTTAGTAAATGTATGGTATATTATGACGATATTAAAAATCTGTCAGTAAAAATCTCTTTTACTGACGTAATTTGACTGTCAATATAACCAAACGTCAGTATATGGAAAAATTTTTTGTAGTGTCCTTAGACACACTTCTCCCTTACCTCTTTTCCTAACTTCTTTAGTTTATCAATTATTATATCATCTTCGCAATTTGCGCTCATAACCAATAGTTTACCTATTTTCCATGTAGATTCTGCATCATTAGCACATAAAATCCTTCTTCTGTTCGGGAAATCCCTGTCAGATAGAGACTTATTTACTATCAAATTTTTCTTTGATCTACTCTTACAAGCTTTTAATTCTTTTCTTAACTTCTTCCCTTTTCTCTTTCTTCCTTCAGGTAGTCTATTCCACAATTCCTTTTCAATTTCAAAGATACTTCTCATTTTTCTCGATCTATTCACTCTGTTGTTAATGCCATCTACATTCGCTCCCATACACCTTAGTGGACTACTACTCCTTGATGTTGTGATTTCATTCTCCTCCAAACTATACTTACTTTCAATTGAAAAGCCACCCTCTATACCATTCTTCTTGTTAATCGTTCCTAATAGTATTTCTTTCGTAGATTCAGCCACCACTGTTTTTTCCTTTTCATTTAACTTACTAAACTTTTCTCTTTCTTTCTCCATGCTATTAATTTCCAAATACCCAACCCTTTCAAAGAGTTGTCCCCATTTAATTTAACCTCATTCCTCTTGCAGCCTCTGTTAATCCCCATGTATGCTTTCTTGTAAATATTAACATTTTTAGTAATATCTCTGCTTTCTGCATGAAATCAAGCTTTCACGTAGTCCATTTCCTCTCCTACCTTCCTAGTCTTTCCACGTGTCCCATTTTCTTTTACAATCACCGCTCTTTCCTTATATACTTGCGTCTTTTCCACTTCACCATCTTCTTCATAGTTTCCTTCCTCTTTTTCACTGCACCCTACATATGAAGCTTTGGGTTTGGCATAGCTCTGACTATTACATTAGCATATCACGCTTCAGTCCCCAATTCTGTCACCTTAATTGGATATTAACTTCTTCCACAATCTAACATGATTATCTCATCAATAGATTCCATTTGGTCTATCATTATGAACATACCTCCTTTACTAAACTCTTCATTACTTAGAGTGTTTTCCTCCTTGTAAATCAATTCTCCTCAAATACCAGCAATATTTTGAAAGTACTGTGATTCCATGCATGCAGAGGAATTCCATAACACATTACCCATGTGGTCCTAAACCTATACTCCAATTATTCTGGCCACTGTTTTCCAAAATTCTTTTTAACTGTTAATCATGCAACCCCTTTCCTTCTAAATTCCGCCCTTGCAGACTTTACTTTATAATAACATCTACTAATACCAATCCTACACTTTTCCAGATTATGCATTATCTTCATGTCCACTTTTCCCATACAACTTCTACTTTTTTCCTTTTTTGGATGCTTTCATGTCTCCTCTTTTTTACTCTCATAATGTTGGTTTACATTGAATCTTAGAATCCCTCTCGAAATTGTTTATTTTTGTATCTCACATGCTTGTGTATCTATTTGAACCTTTTTAAGTGTTTTGTAGTTTAGTAATCCCAGAAAGTTAGACACCAAGAGAATAGCTAAGTGAGTAGGCTATTAAAGGGTGTAATTGGGTTTGGGGGTTAAGTTTTGAGTAAAAAGTTTTAGGAGACTTTTCTCATTCTAAAAGTCTCACAATTGTAAAGATTTATTTGTTAGTGGATTGTGTTTGGAGTAGGCCATTTTGAGTTGGGCCAAACCAAATATATTTGTGTGTTCTTATTCTTGATTTGAGCTTGCTATTTTGTGTGTGGTTGCTGCGCGTGGGTGTTGTTTTTTTCAACAAGTAGTATCAGAGCGAGGTTTGAGGTTTAAGGTTCGTGGGTCCAAGAGATCGTGAAGCAATGTTTGAAAATGTCTGAAGAAGGTATGTCTGGAATGCCTATGCCTAAGTTTGAGATTCCGTTATTTGATGGAAAGAGTAATTTTATGTTATGGTAAAGTACGATTCAAGATCTATTAGTACAACAAGGATTGGATTAGGCATTAAAGAATAGTAAGCCTGAGGGAATGTTTGATCCTAATTGGAATAGGATTCAGAAGAAAGCTGTTAGTACTATCCTTTAGTTCAGACTGTGTTGGTGGGCATGTCTACTTTGAAGTTGGATGATGTGACTATCCTGTTGCGTGACAATGAAAGGTTTATGGGAGCTCAAAACTCATCACCTGGGGAGAGTACACTAGTTGTAGAGGGTTTTGATCGAGAGAGGACTCAAAAGAAGTTGATGAATCGAGATGGAGATCTAAGTCAAGAGACAGATATTACAGTGATGTAGAATGTTATTATTGTGGTGAGAAGGGGCATATCCAAGTGCGCTACAGAAAGTTGAAAAGGGATATGGCTACTTTCAAAAAGGCGAATGATGAAAAGAAATTAGATGAAAAAAAAGTGATACTGCTGTTGTCGTGTCTGATGATGATGATGTTGTTTTGATAACTTGTGTGGATGAGACCCAGACTTTGAAAAGTGATAAATATTGGGTTTTAGATTCAGCTGTTACAGTTCATGTTTGCAATGATAGGGGCTGCTTTGTGGAGTTGAATGAGAATGAAAAGTATGGGGATATTGTGGTTGCTAACAAAAAAAAGGTACAGATTCAAGGCATTGGGAGTGTTCGCCTTAGATCTCACAATGGTGTTATTAGGACACTTCGTCATGTAAGGTATGTATCAAATTGTCACTACAATTTGATTGCTTTGGGTGAGTTAACTTCTCGGGGGTACACATTTTATGATAGTAATGATTGGTTGAAAGTGTATAAGAATGATAGTATGATTCTACAAGGAAATAAGGTCAATCACTTGTACATGTTTGATGGAGGCTCGGTTGCTGGAATGCCTGTGATGAAAGAAAAGAAGAAAGGTAAGCATGTTAGCTTTGCAGATACTGTTGAAGTGTTTGGAGATTAAAGTCAAGGGAGGATTTGTTGGGATTTGCCTTGAATCTCAGAATCCCACATCGAAAGTTAAGTAAGTTTGAATTTATCTTGTATCCCACATCGAGAGTTTAGTAAAGGTATAAAGGGTTTCACCCTTATAAATAAGATGTTTTGGTTTAGTTTAGTAACCCCAGAAAGTTAGACATCAAGAGAATAGCTAAGTGAGTAGGCTATTAAAGGGTGTAATTGGGTTTGGGGGTTAAGTTTTGAGTAAGGAGTTTTAGGAGACTTTACTCATTCTAAAAGTCTCACAATTGTAAAGATTTATTTGTTAGTGGATTGTGTTTGGAGTAGGCCATTTTAAGTTGGGCCAAACCAAATATATTTGTGTGTTCTTATTCTTGATTTGAGCTTGCTATTTTATGTGTGGTTGCTGCGCATGTGTGTTGTTTTTTCCAACACTATAATCACTCATAATCTTAGTTTTCACGTTTAACAAAGCATGCCTATAAAACCTCTTCTAAATTGTTCCATCTTCCCCTATCCTCTGCCTTGATGCCTCTTGTGTATCTATTTGAATCTCTTTCTCTTTTTCTTCCATTGAGTTATTTGTATTCCTTTCCCTCTTATTCTACTTTCCATTTTCCCCTATTCTTCTCCAGTACATTGATTACACATTAAACCTTGCATGATTTATCCTAATCCCATAGTTTAAATGCTAGGCTCTGTTCAACCTCTCCACTGCCTTCTTTGCATCCTTCATCTTTTCAAAATGTAGGAAACCATGTTTTTGTCCTTTGAAACTCTTTTTCTTTGGTATAAACATGTCTACCATCTTTCCATGTTTATGAAAAATCTATGCCAACCATCTCCAATTGACTTCGGTGGCATATTGTTGACAAACACTGTATGAACATTCTGCTGGTATCTTGGCATAAGAGGAGATGCCATCATTTTAGAGAGAGAGAGAGAGAGATCAGAACTTGATTGGCCTAAAAAAGGAAAAAATTATAAAGGGGAGGGATTTTAAAATATTGTAAAGTATAGATATACTTTAGGAAAAGAAAAAAATTGACTAATTTCAAAAGAAAATAAAGTATTATAAGTAAATATTAATAAATTTTGGCTTAAAACTGGTTATTTTATGTAAGTCTCACTCTAGTTAATCTATGTCACAACCTAGTATTACTTTTCTCTCTTTTACCCCATTTGTCTATTCTCCTTTTTTGTCATTCGCAGACTTCTTTTTTTTAACTTTTTTTTTAAGTTATGTGAAATATCTTATATTATTGTAAAAATATCCAAGTAAAGCATAAAATGATAAAATACTTATAAAAGGAAAAAAAACGCAAATTAAAGTTAAAATAATCTTGTATAGTAAAATATAGATAACGGGTAAATGGAACCATAACCAAATACTCATGATATAAAATTCATTTTTAACATATTAAAGTTCTTTATTCTTTTGTTGTTTTTCTTTTATACTGATAATATGGTAAGGTTTTTATTTAATATTATTTAGAATTTTTAATAATATATATTTTATGTAAAATTAATAATGTTGCAAAGATGTAATCTAATAAAGTTGTAGAGATGTAATTTAACAAAATCTAAAATTTAGAAATAAAAAACTAGCATCAATTTTAAAATTATTAAAAAGTTTATATATATATATTTATACTCACACACATATATATATAAGTAGCATGTTATTAGTCTTATTTTGTATTTTTATATCTTACCTCATGTCTTATAAACTATAGAGAAATTAAATTAGTATTTGATTTAAATTAGTCAATGACGAATATCATTAATAAGAAAAAGTGAATTTTAAAAGAAATATCCCAAATATAATAAAGTTATGTACTCTTAATATTAACAATGAAAAAGAAAATCCTACATTTTCTACTTAAGAAAACTATTCAACTCAATTATATAGTACTATTTTCTTTTGAAAAATTATAATATTATGTATTTATGTTTATTTGATATTTAAATTTTTTATGTATTTAATGTTATAAGTTTTAAACGTTTTATATATTTGATAGTATAAAAAATATTTTAAATTCTTTTATTAAAAGTCTAATTTATATTTAGAAAACATTACATTTGCATTAAAAATTTTTTTAATTAAATATATTATATAATAAATTTACCCTCATAAAAAAAGAATCTTGGATCCGTCTCAGCTAAAACCGTTCCTTACCTTATTCCACCAAACTACACCTCCATTAAATTATTCATTGTTCTTAAAATTATATATATATATATATATTTTCTAACACATAATATTATTTATCTTTTTCAACAATTTATTATTTTTATTTCTTAATCTATGAAAAAAAAAAAGAAACCTATAAAAAAAACCTAAAAAATTATCGTTTAAAATATAAAAAATATATGAATATAAGTTTTTCATACAAAATCTTTAAATAATAACAATGCCATTACTAAAATTAAGTACAAGTAACTAAAAGAAAAAGATTAATATGTTGTATGACAAAGAAGTTTTAAGTTTTACAATTGCGATTAGAGAGTTAATGTGCATCTATTAAAATCTATTTATAAAATAATAAATTACTTAATTATATTAAATAAATATATAGCAATCATTTAATCTCGCTAATAGAGTTTAAAAATTTGAGCATCGACATAGATAATAATAATCCAAAATGAAATCTTCATTAATATAATCTTTTTACAATTATTTCGAAAAGTTTTCATATTTTAAAATCATCTTTAATGTATGAAATGCATTTCTTTAATATATATAATCAAACAATTATTCACCAAGCTATCTCTTATTGACTTAAATAACACATTTTTTATTTTTTTATTGCTAAAAAAGTTCTTTCTATATTACCAATGAGCCTTGGCTTATATAGTGGCAATTTGAAAATCTTATAACACTCGGTTGTCAAGGTCTAAGTCTAGGCCAACTTTATGTTGGATTTATCCAACTTTATATTGGTTCGTTGTTTAGTTGATTTATTTATTTGATATAATTCATTGAATTTTATGTGTGATATATGAATATGATTATAATTTTTATTATATTAATAACTTTATAAAAAATTGTTTCTTTATAATTCAATTACAGTTGGTAAAATCAAAACTAGTTTTAATATTAAAAAATTAGTGCATAAATAGCACTAATATTTTTTGTCTTAATTTGTCTTAATCTGATATTTATTTTCCACTAAATACATATTGACCCCAAATTATTTTACAGTATTATAAATTAATTCTTAAATTTTCATTTCATTGGGTCAATTTATCTTAAATTTTACTTTTAGTTAGATTAATTTATGATTTATCCTATATTAATATATGGAGAGAGCAATTTACACCAGAGTAAAATTAGAAAGTTTTGTACATTTTTTTTAATAATTAATTTTAATAGATTCAAGTGATTAGACAAATGGATAAGAGAAAATTTTGTTTACTCTCATCCTTTAAGGATGCTTTTGATGCACAAAATTTTAATAAGATAGAATAAAATAATATTATGAATAATATTATATTAAATAATATCATCTTATTTTATATTTGATATATATAAAAATTATGATAGGATAATTTATTTATTAGTTACAATTATCATTCCTAAAAAATGATATAATTTAAATTATTGATATAATTTTTAAAAGTATAATAGGATATATAAGTTCAATCCCATGAGTTAAAAATAATCCTCTTTACTTTGGGAAGATTGAATGAAACTATACTAAGAAGATGAATATTTTCTTTAAATACAAATCAAATATAATATAAAATGATTATTATTTTATCCTATTTATCATTTTATGCATAAAAAAAAAACCTAAATCTATTAAAATTAATGATTAAAAAAAATAGAAAACATTTTTATGTAGGTTGATTCCTCCCTTTAATATATATATATATATATATATATATAATGAATTTTAAATTTTAAAGGTATCAAATGACAACGCCATTGCTTCCATTAATCACGTCTTCCTCCTAAGTGTATTACAATTTATGTTTCTATGTACTATATAGATTTTTAATCTTGTTGGTTCTACTTTTTATTTATTTTTATTGTTCATGTTTGACATATATCCAATAAACATGGATATAAAAATTTGATTCTTCATATAGACGAAAAATTCAGAAAAAATTGCATATACCCTTGTTAAAAAAATTCATATTCAAGCTCGGTCACCTTCCAATCCAAGTAACATAGGTTGTACTTGTATAGTTAAATACATAAGAAAAAGAATAATAATTATAATTTTTTACGCATCTTTTTCCCTCCTGGAAAATGAAAGCACAGTATATACAATAAACGTCGGGTCAAAATGAGACTGAAATGAGAAAACCTGTAAGCCACTGATTCATTGTCCAAGACATGTTGCTGATTGGAACCTTTCGCTTCGTGGGGTTGATGCAATGGAAGGCTTTTATAATTATTATTATTATTATTTTTGTGGGAACAAAAATGTGCTTTGTTATAGACCCAAGAGAATAGCGTTTTTCTTTTTTCACCAGGGTAAAGATAAGCTTACGGATCAAACCTCTGCAAAGCTTTCAAAAAAAAAAAAATGATGGTGCAATTGAAAGTTCAAGAAAAGAGTGGGATTTAAATGTTCGACTCAATAATAAATACACGTGTTTCTGTAAAATTTTCCAAATGAAAAGAGAATGGAAAGAGCAATGTCATACATATCAATTTCCCTTTATCACCATTACCATGCATTTGCATGCAAAACTACAAATATTTTCTCATGGCACAATCAAGCTGACTTCACTTATGTTTTAGCTTTTTTTGTTTCTTGAACATAACAAATTTAAAAGTTTTGTTCAAAATAATTCATTTAACATTTCTAATTTTTATTTGATAGATCAAATTCAAGATAGAAAATTACCCAATTTAAACCAAAAGAGTTCAGATGGTTTTTACTTTGTATTTTATACACAAGTGAGCTGACCAGCATCAGCCCGATTACCAAATGTGGCCTGTTCAGATCCATAACGTCCGGTTTTTGAGTCCAATTTGAAACAAGTCGATGTGGGTAAATCCATTTCTAAGTCCGCGATTCGGTCCTCTCGATTGAATATCCAAAAGCCCAAAACCTATAATCCCTTCCTTTTCTTGTATAACAATCTGCTAGTTAAAACCGGTCTGCTCCTACCAATCCGATGAATCAGGAACAAACAAGTAAGCAGCAAATTACGAAAAGAGTGAAGCAATGTTAAGAGCAACTCATTTCCCACTCACAAGATACCCAACTGTCTTTGCTCTCAGGCAGTCTTTGGTTCCAATTCTCAGCATCTCTTCCTTCCCTTCTTCTTTTCTTCAGAAACTCTCCACATTTTCTGCTTTTCACTCATTCTCCAATCCCCTCTCACCCACCCGCCCTTCTCTTGTAGCTCTTACTCCCAGGCAACTCTCTCCCATGGTGGGTCATCCACAACTCAGACCATCAGGTTAGTGATTTTATAAAAAACCCATGTTTTTTCTTTTCTTTTTTTTTTTTTTCCTCTAATTTGGATTATAATTATTTTATTGTAGCTTCATTTAACTCTGAGAGTAGCTCTGGAGGTAGCAGAGAAATATTGGTTCAGCACTTACTTCTAAAAGAAGATGATCAGAAGCTCTTGTTGGAGCTTCAACAGAGAATTGCAGAAGGTTTGTCTTGTCAGAGTCTAATATTGTTAACTGAATTTTAGAGTTTATAGTATGCTATTTCATGAATATCTCATTTAGGGGTTTGCTGATTACTACCACAAAAGAGGACTATGATTTTATTAAAGTAACTTAGACTGTAAAAATACAAAAGTAAGTAAATATTTTTGAAAAATAAATCTTAACAATTGATTTGTAAGATTAAAGTCAATTTTGTTATATTAGGAAAATGTGTGATTTTATCTCTATATAGAATAATTGTATTAGAATTGGTGTTGTATTTAGTTGTTTGTTCAGTTTTAATTAATTATTAATTTAACTTTCTATTATTTGCTTTTGCTTTATAGCAACTTTTTAGAAACAAAAAACCTATGTGCTCAAAGCAACAATCGAATACATCATAGAGTAGAGTCAATTTTGATGCTATATGTATAATATTTAATTGTCACAAATGTTTTAGCATTGATTTTTTGTTGTTTGTTTGGTGAAGGAGAGGATTTAAGTGATCTTGCGGTTGAATACTCAATATGTCCATCCAAAGAAGAGGGAGGAATGCTTGGCTGGGTGAGAAAGGGGCAAATGGTACATCAATTCACCAAATTGATTTTATTTTGTTTTTAAACATTTATTCTTTGAAGAGTTAAAAATATAGTAAGAATCTTAGCTAGTTAGTATTAAATTTCTGGTAGCAACATTCAAACTTTTATTTTTAGTTTAAATTGATGACTTTGTTTTGTTAATTCACTTAAAAAGGAAACAATTTTCAAGCTGTCAATCGACAGACCTGCTTAATTTTGAAGATTTTACAAAATTTTATTCTTGCATATATACCTGTGTAGTCCTATGAAGTGGATTTTACTGATTCAAAAATTTAGTCGGCTTATATTGAATTTAAGATTGGAAAAACTTGGAGTTAACTATGCTGATAATATTGGCCAAAAACTATGCTAATAATGCCTTTTTGTGTGTGTGTGTGTGGGAAAAATGATCTGTTAATTTGGGTTCTAGGATGCAATCTTATAAGGTAAATTTTTGTGCTGTATCTCCCCCTTCTGGTTCTTCTTGGACTCTGTTAATTTCTTGCATTTGCCATAAACTTCAGATAGAACCTTTCAACTATGAAGTGTTGTTCATGTGAGGGCATAGTTAATGGTCTGCTATTCCACATAGCAGGCATTTTGCACCAGATTTGCTTATGCATGATAGAGCCTCACTTACAAGAAATCTCCCCTAGATTCTGTCTTGATTGCTTCTAGATTGACCCCTTGTGATGCTTTGTGGGCTTTCTATGCATTTTATTGCCCCTGTAGCCTGTACAAAACGCTATCTGTTATTCGGATTTTGGTTCAGTTTAGGTTCAATGATAAGTCTGCTTATTGAAAATTTAACATTTATATGATTTAATTCTTTTTGATGGAATTTATGGCACGGTTTGTGAAATATGTTTATTCACATTTCTTTATGCTTACTGCAATTTAGACAAGAAGGCAAAAGTTTAAATTTACTTGCAAACATGTTTGATGGATCTTTTCTCTTGGTAAAATTGATCAGGTACCAGAATTTGAGGAGGCTGCATTCAGTGCACCTTTAAACAAAGTTGTGAAATGTAAAACTAATTTTGGATGGCACTTGTTACAAGTTCTATCTGAGAGGTATGCCTTGGAACACTCAGCCCAATTGAAACCTGTGCTTGATTAAGCAAAGCAGATTCTAACTCTCCTTTAGCTTGCTTCAGGGAAGAATCATTGCTTAAAGACATTCAACCAGAGGAGTTTCATGCAAAAATGCAAGATCCCAGTTTCATTGAAGAGGCACAGTTGATAGATGTCCGGGAACCTGAAGAAGTGTATGCCTGTGTATTTTATTTTGTGTGCTTCCATAACTGGAAAAAGAAAAAAAATTATGTGGATTTTCCAATTTTACATGTTTAAAAGATGAATGAGATGGACATCCACAGTTACTGTAATTACTTTTCTTCTAGGTATAAAAATTATAGCAAAATTACAGCATAACAACTCTAAATGCTCAGAGTTTTAGGCGATATGGTAGGAAAGAATTTTAACTCTTAATTCATTAAGCATTGATATGAAGCTGTTAAGCATTAGGCCACGAGATAATATGCAAGAAAAATGGGATGGCATGAAGAGTTTAAAAGTTATAGTATTTGACATGGGTAAGAAAACGTTCCTGGAAATTTTCCTATTTATTACTGTACTAGAAATTGGAATCATTTTTGAAGTCTCTTTAATGCTCATAATTCTATTGTAGCATTTCAGAAAGCAGAATCTTGGTTGTTCCCGTTAGCTATCTGAAGTTTTATCTTTAGTAATGTTAGAAAAATCATGTAATACAATATTTACCAATAATTCAATTAGTGAATTATATCACCATAAGGCACTCTAGAGCTGGAACATTTCACACAATGGTCGTACACCTTGTTTTACCTTTGATGAGGATGATATCTGCTTTAAATTGATGTCTCAATCTTTTTGGCATCATGATAGGTCCCAAGCTTCTTTGCCAGGATTCCAGGTTCTTCCTCTCCGCCAGTTTGGAATTTGGGGACCAGAAATAACTAGCAAGTTTGATCCAATGAAGGATACATATGTCATGGTGAGTATTTTCTTGTCAGTCCCAAAGATTCAACCTTTTATTTTTTCTGCATTTAGCTAAGAAAAATGAATGGCATCTAAATCTGATTATAAATTATGAACACATTTGTCTTGCTGAAAAGAATCTTTATCATTATTTCTTTAATTTTCCTTTAAGCTGTTTTTTGTTGTTGGTAGGGTCATGTTTATTAGTATAAATGGAGTTGCTGGTTGGTACTAAATGATGTTAGTAGATTTGGCATTTGGTGCATCACCTGTGGCCTTGCATGTGTTATTACTTGGTTTCCACTCGTTTGAACTTCCTTGGAGAGGCATTGGTGGAAGAATAGGCTTGAATCTCCCATAGAATTTTCAAATTTTCTTAGTTTCAGCACTCCTTTTTCTTATAAGGCTATCGATAAATTGAAAATCTATTCTTCCTAGATTTTATAGGTTCCTACTTAGTTTCTATAGGTTAATTTTTTGGTGGGCCTGTGAAGCTAATTTTCTTGACTAACCAGCCCTGGAGTCTTTATTTGGATTAACTAGTCTGTCTGACTTTCTTTCGGTGTATTGGATGGATTTTAAGTACTTTCTTCCATGATCACATGGTCGTTTCATGCTTGCCTCTAAAAGCCAACTCCAACCAGAAATTCAACTATTCTTCCATTGAAATTTGGATAAGCTGCAGATTGGGTGTGTCTTTGTTGAGGAGCTCAAATGTAGTTTTAATTAATGTGTCCATGGAAGTAGGGTAAATTGTCAGAGATCCTAAGCTTTAATTTTTGGACTTCTGGAAGCCAAGTACAGGAGATCTTATTGTGGTTGTGGTAATTGTTCAACTGAAAAGCCTTTTGTTGGAGCATCCCTAGGTTTTTACATCTCTTAATCGGAGGGGACTCTCTTCTGATGCTATTGGTTGAGTGAGATCTGGTTAATTATGTTTCTGGCTATACGCAAAGAGGATGTGCAAAGATAAAATTAGAAATCAAATAATCCTAATAGTAGCTGATCAAGAGAGCTGATTTTCTGGGCAAAGAAGGCACAAGAATCAGTAATTCTTTTGTGTTAATTTTTTTGTTCGTGTTTTATAGCTGTTTTCTGGATTTGGAATATTTCTCTGGTCACAGCTAGTCAAGGTTTTTCTTAGTTGATGCAATTACACTGGCTGGCTTCTGTCATATTGCACTGTGTAACCACTGATATATTACCTTTGAATGTACTAGATTGTTTATCTTTAAGCTATTTGTTATGGATTTCGGCAGGGGAGATTAATAATTGGTATCTATTATAGTATCTGGTTGCACTCTTGCCCATGAATAGTTTGTTTCCATTATAAAAGGAATCTTCCAGCCATGAGCTTCTGTACCTGGTTTTCCCTTATTGTTCTGTTTTCAAAGGCACAATTTGTGCAAGATCTTCACTGTGTAAATTCATGGGATAAACTCCTTTCATTTCTATAAATCATTTTAAGTTTTGCTTTATAGATCAATAAAATGATTTTTCTTCTGATTGGATGCCACTGTTCTAAGGTGAGTTCTTTATTCTACTTGTAAGGATGCTTTTGACTGCAGTTAATTATGAATAGCGTTTAATGTTCAATAGTCTCTCCTGTCTTTTCTTCTTGTTTCTTGCTTCTTTCCTTTTGATGTTGCATTTTAATATGTTAAAATTTATTATCCAGTGTCATCATGGCATGCGGTCCTTACAGGTTGCCAAGTGGTTGCAGACTCAGGTTAAGCTTATTATCATACATTCTCCCTTTTGCTTTACTTCTCTTTCACAGTTCTTGTATGTGTTTCTTTGGCATTCACATTCGCTTTCATGGGTTTCATTAGGACTCAAAGCTCCTCATTCCTCCACCCTCCCTTTTTAGAAAAACCAATGACCAGTTAGCCACTTGTTCTGTGCTGTAATTATGATATCATTGAATGCTTACATTATGCTTCTTATTGGATGCAATGTAAGTTTGTGGTATAGCATTGAGGGAGGTTAGAGAGCAACAACAATATTTTAACCTTGTCTTTATTCCATTCTCTAGATTTTAAAGCCAATATGGTCAGAAGGATAGGCAAATCACTCAATAACAGAAAAGTTAGTGTCTGCCTTATAGATGCAGCCTGTTTTTCCAGAGGGCCATCTTGAAAAAGGTTAAGCGCATGCAAAACATTTATTAAAAGGTCTATTGTCTTTCAAACAGAAAAGGTTGTCCTTTTATTGGGTTGGATTTGTTGTTGGGGTGGAGAATTTGAAAATGGTGGAAAGGGGTTACATTGTTTTCTTTACTTCTCCTTTCTACTGACTAGTTGGTTCGTGTATACATCACAAGATCATGGAGAATAAGTTTAGATGAAACAGAAATTTTTATCTGATTAAATCCACCATCTGGTTATTATTCTCTGCCTTCTTGTGCGTACATTTTAAGTTTCAAGTTGAGACCATTCCAGTTTCTATTTCCTGACCGGCTTATTTTGTTTGCGATCATCTGAGGTTTCTTTCATGCCTTTTTTTTCTATTTTGCTGGTTCTTTCTTGACTAAATTATTTATTTATTTATTTTTTGTTGCTCAGGGATTTAGGAAAGTGTTTAATCTATATGGGGGAATACATGCTTACGCGACCAAGGTGGATCCTTCAGTTCCTACTTACTGAGATTCTCTCACGCAACCCCTGCTCCTCTTTTTCCAAATGTTTTATTCACAAAATCTTAGCTTTATACTTGGAGTCAAATTGCATATTGAGGCTGTAATAACAATGGATCAATCTGCTTTCCCTTTACAAAATCTATAAAGGTTCCTTGGGAAACATGGTTTCAGAAGCCATATGCAGATCTGAAATGGATTTAGTCCATATTTTTGTCTTTGCACTCCCTGTATCGTAAGCACTCCGAGATATACAGTTTCATTGACAATAATTATCAAGTGGAAAAAAAAAAACTTTAGTTACACTTCTATTGTTGCCTTTTCTTTCCCCTCGAAATACTTTGTTATTGCTTAATTATAATTATTCTACTATAATATTTGGAGTGAGTTTTACATAAAAACTTATTACAGGCACTTGGTTTTATTCATAAAACCTTTATCTCATTCCTTCTATTGTTTTTTTTTTTTTTTTTTTTTTTTTTTAAATTTTTATTATGTGTGATATAATTCTCATTTCTTATTCTATATTTTTCGTAAAAACATCACCATGACAATTATAACTGAGTGTTGCTTTTTCATAGATGGAAACGTTAGAAAGTACAAGGAAAAAAATAAAAAACACCTGTTATACTGTTACAAAATAGATTTCTATAATTGTAAATATAATAAAATTTTGATATAAAAAAGGCATAAAATTGTTACTGTTTGAAATTGACAAAAATTGTATATAAATTTGATAAAAAATAAAAAAAAAGTGTTTTGTGTTTAAGTGTTGATATGAAAATTATATATAAATTTGATAAAAAAAATATGTTTTGTGTTTAAATTTGATGCGAAAATTGTGTATCAGTTTAACAAAAATAAAAAAAATATTTTTTATTTAAGTGTTATACAAAATTTGTATATGAATTAGGTGAAAATAAAAAATATGTTTTGTGTTTAAATATTCATACAAATTATAATATGATAATTTTTAAATTTAATACATATTTAATATAAAATAAACATGAATATATACATGAATATATAGAAATTGTCAAATATATCCAAAAAGCAAGGAAAATCTTGCTATTGAAACAACCTTTACAATCATTGGAAGCTAATGCTTGCTCCCAAGTTCCATATCCAAATTTTTACATGGTAGCTGACACATTTGATAAGTATATTGGAATTATTTAGTATTTGCAATGAAAATTGTTTTAACTTATTTTTTAAAAGAATAAATATCACCTATTCACATATTAAGTTTGCCCCTACTAACCATAAATACCGGATGTTGGATCTGCCCCTAGATACGAATCCATGTATGTTTTGAGAAGACAGGAAAAACTGGTATTTTTTTCCCCATAAAGATAGCTAGCAGTGTTCCTGGAAGATGCCAAAGCAAGCCGGCTTAATTGAAAATGGGTTTGGGTTTGCCTGAAATAGATTTGATCATATTGGGAATGGCTTCACGTTTTCAAACAATAACAAAAGCTCGAATATATTTCTAAGTAAATTTGACAGTCCAAAACAAAACCCAAAAGTTATGTCATGAAATGACGGGAGGGGAAATCTAAAATCTTGTCATAGCAAGAATGAAGGCAACTCTTAACAGTTGCAGTCCTTTTCTCTTTTTAACCGTTGGTGGAAGTCCCTAAAAGACAGGAAAACAGTTTTTCAATATATGGCCGAGAAGTCCTCTGGACCTTTGTCTCAAAAAAAAAAAATGCATTTCCAACAGCTTCAAACAATGACTTTTAACAAAATTTAGACACGCTTAATCCTAAAATCCCTCACTATCAATCCCCTTCAATTTCTACACCAAAATCCAAGCTGGTGTACTAATCTTTCAACCATTTTTTCTCACTCTATACATTGTCTCTCTCTTTTTGTAGCAGGTTTTTCTTCAGCCTTAATCAGAATTTCTAAAATTCTCCCTCTGCTTAAGGCCTTCAAACCCCCACCTATCTCTAGCTCCCTTCCACAATGGGGAATTGTTGCTCTCGAGGCAACCCTGCCGATGCCCCTGACACCAATGGAAAGGGAGACACCACTCTTGATAGTGGTAACAATCCTAGCAGTTCTTCCCTGCATGAGAGTTCCGCCCAAAACCAACCAAAGCATGCACAAGCTTCACCCTCTCCAGGAGCCTCCTCCAAGCCTTCCAAGCCTACCCCTATTGGACCAGTCTTAGGCCGCCCCATGGAAGATGTCAAATCCACCTACAACATTGGCAAAGAATTGGGCAGGGGACAGTTTGGAGTTACGCATTTATGTACCAACAAGTCAACGGGGGAACAGTTCGCATGCAAGACAATTGCGAAGAGGAAACTTGTTAACAAGGAGGATATTGAGGATGTTAGAAGGGAGGTGCAGATCATGCACCATTTGACGGGTCAGCCTAACATTGTGGAACTCAAGGGAGCTTACGAGGATAAGCATTCGGTTCATTTGGTGATGGAGCTATGTGCTGGAGGAGAGCTGTTTGATAGGATCATTGCTAAGGGCCATTACACCGAGCGTGCAGCTGCTTCTTTGCTGAGGATAATTGTTCAGATTGTGCACACATGCCATTCTATGGGGGTTATCCACAGGGATCTCAAGCCTGAGAATTTCCTGTTGTTGAACAAGGAGGAAAATTCCCCTCTCAAAGCCACAGATTTTGGTCTATCAGTCTTTTACAAGCCAGGTTGACATAATTTTATTCATCTTCGCATTTTTTTTCTCCTTAGTTTCCTCAGTTTTGATATGTATGACAATAAACAATATGATTTTGCTTGCCTTCCGAACAGGTGACGTATTTAAAGATATCGTTGGTAGCGCATATTATATTGCACCTGAAGTCTTGAAGAGGAAATATGGACCAGAAGCCGATATATGGAGCATTGGAGTTATGTTGTATATTCTTCTATCTGGTGTTCCTCCCTTCTGGGCAGGTAAGTAATTATATTGTCAGTCTCATTCCCCTCCTTTTTTTATTCAACCTTTTGACAAAAGTAGACAGAATCCTAATAAATGTAATACTGAAGCTTGAAGCTTGATTATTTTTCCTGACCATAGAATCCGAACATGGAATATTCAATTCAATTTTGCGAGGCCACATTGATTTCACGACCGATCCATGGCCTTCAATTTCACCACAAGCAAAGGATCTTGTCCGGAAGATGCTAAATTCGGATCCCAAGCAGAGGTTAACCGCCATCCAGGTTCTAAGTAAGTATATGCCTTCAAATTCAGTATGTAGGATTATCTGGAAATATCCGTATGCATCCATTCTATTTGCTTGGGAAAAAAAAACAAGAAAGAATATCTGATAGGGAATGAACATGTCTCCCCTATCTGGACATTATGCATGACATGTTTCTGTGTATGGCCATCAACAGGTCATCCATGGATCAAAGAGGATGGTGAAGCCCCTGATACACCTCTTGACAATGCAGTACTAAGCAGGCTCAAACAGTTCAAAGCAATGAACAAGTTCAAAAAAGTTGCTTTGCGGGTACTGAATCCTTACTAACATCTCATTGATTAGACTTCCCAAAAAATTCATAACGATTTAATGAAGGTCTAACTGCTTCATTAGTAATCAAAAAAATGTACGAGTATGCTTGATAGATAACTCCAGGAAATTTTGTTTCTCATCAAATTTTCCTGAAATTCTTGGTAGGTCATTGCGGGCTGTTTATCAGAGGAAGAAATCATGGGATTGAAGGAGATGTTCAGGGGCATGGATACTGACAACAGCGGAACAATAACACTAGAAGAATTGAAGCAAGGTCTTGCTAAGCAAGGAACGAAGCTATCTGAATATGAAGTTAAACAACTAATGGAGGCTGTAAGTCTTTTCCAAAGATGTATACCATCTTTCTTTTTTGTCAATAAGATAAATATATGGTGCTTTTCTTAACTTTTACATCTTAAAAAAAAGGCTGATGCAGACGGAAATGGAACCATAGACTACGATGAGTTCATCACGGCTACAATGCATATGAACCGAATGGATAGAGAAGAGCATCTGTACCATGCCTTCCAGCACTTTGATAAAGACAATAGCGGGTAATGGTAGTAATAAAACTCAGCAACTGCAGCTAATTTCATTTATGTTCTGCATTTTTTTTTTTTTTGGTTTAACTTCTGCATAACTGTGTAAGCCTACTTACAGTTACATCACGACTGAAGAACTAGAGCAAGCTCTCCGTGAATATGGCATGCATGATGGCAGAGACATAAAGGAAATCCTTTCTGAAGTTGACTCTGACAATGTAAGCAAAATATATATAATCCATTCCATTTTCAAACCAAAAACCAAGCAAATTCATCACCATTAAATCAATAGAAAGGGTCATAAGCGCTTATGTCAAAAGGTTCCAATTTCCTATTTCCTCTCTTTCCCTTCATTTCAAGTTAAAAATCATGATGAATACACACAGGCATGACACTATAAATTGTTAAAACAAGTATTGCATAAATTATAAATTTTTGACATTTTTGCAGGATGGAAGGATCAACTATGATGAGTTTGTGGCAATGATGAGAAAAGGGAACCCTGAAGCAAACCCGAAGAAGCGGCGTGACGTATTCGTTTGATTTTGGTGTTGGTTTAAGGAGGGTAAAACAGAGAAGGAGATCATTGTGAATATTCCCTTAGAAGGCTAATGAATGGCGGAGCTGATGTGAAAATATGCATGCATGAAAATTTTTAATACAAATTCTTGCAAAGGGTAATGCATATTTTTACATTACCTATACAAAATCAAGAGAACATTGGCAGATGATATGGTTATTGAGAAGATGGCTAAAAAGAAAAGAATGTTTGATGGCAATTTGAGGATTGTGAAATTCCGTCACCGTTTTATGAACATTTGTAACTGTGCCCACAGAGAAAGTCATTGTTTACTAATTTTTAGGAGATTTGAGCTTCATTGATGTCCACTTTTAGGAGTACGCGCATTACAATTTCTTATCTGTTGTTGGCTTACTAACTGAAAATTACTCGAATCTTTTCATGTGTAACTTTTTAAATTTTTGGCTTGAGAAACTTTCAAACTATACTTTGCTGTTGCATTGTATTCATATACAAAATTTAATTAATGACAGTGATATAATACAATGGTATATGTTTTTGTTTCCTTTGGATGAATGGTTGAGTACTTTTGAAAAGAGAAGTTAATACTTTTTGGTTTTTACCAACCTTAAATATCTGTATCATATTTTAAATCCATAAACTTTCTTTTTAGTGTGAAGAAAAATTTGAAGTTGGCTCTTTGAATAAAGGATTCATCATACATGCGCTTACAATTAAGTTGATTGAATACTCGTGCTAAAGAAACATTTTTTTCGAAGAAAGAAGATATATGCATGCAAGTATACCATGCATGGTCAGCGATCAACACGTAATTCGTTGTCAAGTGTGATCTTGGTGCCAAATACTGACACATTCGGGATAGACTACAGAAATAAAGAACATCTTCTGTGAGCAAGGCAATCGGCTTCCTTTTTTCTACCATTAAAACCTAAAAGTTTTTCCTAATTTTTAAATTATGCTTATAAATTTTCCAAACAATAATTGACAGATTAGTTTGAAAATATTTCTCCAAAGTTGAGTCAAGTCAAAGAGGCCCATGTTGTTTGGCCCCACATTTAATCTAGTATATAGAGCGAAAAAGGAGGAAAAATTGGAGAGAATTGGAAGTTTCCCTGAATGGATTTCCAAATGACAGACTGCCAGTTGAAATTTTTACGAAAAAATTCTAATTGGTATTCCTGTACTCTTAACAGTTATTTTTCTTGTACAGATACAAAATTTTTTTTCTTGATTGTCTATACACACGAACTCAATTGTTTACCACGGTTTCCGACTACGAGGAAGGAGAAAGAGAGTTTTGCTGCTACCCATGGAAACGGCAACCGCTGCAAGTACAGTCTCCATTGAATCAGCCTGATCATGCGCTATCCAAAATCCTTGGATGAGCATTGCTGCTACAAAATTAACGCTCTCCATAATTAATCTTTTCTTTTTCATGAGGCACCAATAAATATGGCCATGGTGCTCTCCCCATAAATGTTAACTGCCTGATCATCAGAACGTATCGTATTTTGGGATCAATTCAATATTCTGATCAACAAACGTTATCGATGTTCCTTCCTATTTGGGATGAATTCACCAACTGACTAATGCCAGAGGCATTTAATACTCTATTCCTGCTTGTCTCACGACAAGTCCGCAACCTGTGGAAGAATCACCACCCTGGCAACACTTCTCCTGCTTGTTTTAGGATGAATCCATAACTTGTCCCTAGATGAATTCAATACCCCCCCAAAACTTCTTCCAATTTTCCAGGTAATTAATTAATGGTATGACTCCTCTATCTGAAAACAATAGACGAAGAGGAGAAAAGAAGAGCTTGATTAATCTCAAGCTTTGAGTTATCATATTTCCATTTACTTGACAACTATAAAAATTTCTTCTGAGTTGAAACGTAGATAAAAAATTTTACACATGCTACGATACAATAAAAAAAATAAAAATAAATTTAATAAAAATTATATATGAATTTTATAAAAATAAAAAATATATATTTAATATTTCATATATTAACAAATATCATAATTTTGTAATTTTTATATTTTACACATGTTTTATATAATATAAACATAACACAAATATATAAACTACTACATCTATTGAAAAGGATACGAGTCAAGCAGGTGACGAGTATGTAATTAACTTTCTATCAATAATAATAGATGATAGATTTCTGCTTAGCATTGTGAAAGTACACTCTGTAGTCCGTAGGCTTCTCTATTTGTTCTAATAGGCCTTGAACATCACTATTAATTTCATTTTTTTATTTTACCTTTAGATATTTACAATATGCAAAGAAATATAAATATACCTAGCTACTTAATTATTTGATTCAATAAAAAATACATAAATCGATACTGTAATAAAAATTATTTATTAAAATTTCTCAATCATTTCTTGCAACTGCTTCATGGCAGTTTAAAACTTCAGATCGTTTGATTGTCAACTAAACCCACTTACCTCCATCATTCCATTTAATTCAGAGGCAAAATGACAATTTATATTTTCTAAAAAAAAAAAAAAATTAGCGTTTACTCATATCTATCGGACAATCAGACTGAAGTTTACATGATACCCATTTTATGAGAGCTTAGAATGGGGCTTAGCTTACATACATGGATTTGACTGTGAAACTTCGCCTAATATGATCACAAGAAGGAAAGTACTATTATTCATTGTAATAAAAGTACAATATAAATCTTCAATTTCAGATGCCTTAACCAAAAACTATTATGAAAACCATATATAAAGTTGACTGCAGGTCAGAATTTGGGGACATAAGCAGTTGGGGCGAGCCGTGGGCGAGCCATGGCTGAAAGAGGCACAGCCTTTTGCAAGGCAAGCCCAAAGGCCTCGTCCATGTTTAATTCCCCACCATTTGGTAGCATCCACTCGAAAGAGTGAACCAACGTGCCTAAAATGTACCCAACTAGCACAATTCCCATCCTGGTTCCAGCACAAATCCTTCTTCCAGCACCAAATGGAATTAGCTCAAAATCGTTTCCTCGTGGATCGATTTTTGCATGTTTCCCATTCAAAAATCTTTCAGGTTTGAAATCTAGTGGATTTTCCCATACATCGGGGTCACGACCAATTGCCCAAATGTTGACACTAAGTCTAGTGTTTTTGGGGATATAGTAGCCATTAATCTCACATGCTTGGGCGGAAACTCGGGGTAAGTTCAAGGGAGTTGATGGATGTTTCCTGAATGTTTCTTTGCATAAGGCTTGAAAGTATGGAAGTTTTGGTATGTCAGATTCTTGAAGCCTTCTGTTTCTGCCAATGACTTTATCCATCTCTTCATGAGCTTTCTTGAATATTTTAGGATTTTTCATCATTTCAGCTAATGCCCATTCGATGATGCTTGAAGATGTGTCGGTTCCAGCGGTGAATAGATTCTTGCAATAGAAAGAAAATTAAAAATGAATTAGAAGATGGAACTTTTTTGGTAATTAGATTGTCTGGTTTTAAATTACAATATTGTCTCAACGGCAAAAAACATGCTTGTAATATAAGTTTTTATCTTCAATTAAATTTTGTCTTAAAACTTAAGTTTTACTCTAGACTTTTTATAATTAACATATATGGTCAACGAACATGAATTTAAAGACGTTAGAAGAAGTTCTATAAATTTTTTTCTTAATTTTAATTATATGATTAAATGCTGGAGAGGTTTTAGATGAGTTTTCTAATTCAAGTTTTTTAATTTTTTTCATTAAAATGATTAAACAAAAATTAAATTTAAAAATTAAAGCTAATAAATTAATAGTTTAATGAAAATAAAGATATATAATATGTAAAAAAAATTATTAAAAACAGTATTTATGCAAAAAATTTCTTTACATAAAAACTTTTTATTAAAATCTTTAATAAAATATCAAAACATATTCAAATTATTTAAAATTTTGTAAATTTTATCTACATAACATGATCTTTCCATATATTGATTTTGATTGTGTTTTAATTTTTAATTTTAATTTAATTATTTTTAATAAAAACCTCACAAACCTCATTTAGAAAATCTTATTTCAGGATATATATATATATATATATATATATATATATATATATATAAACACCTTTTGTTTTTCCCGAATATACATATATTCAATGGGTGACTAAACTTTCAGAGCCAAAGAAAACTTAGCTCTGCGGGGACGACTCACCAAAAGAAGGGCCTTGACATTGGTCAAATTGAGCTTTTCTCCCTCAGAGTTTTCTCTGTTAGCCATAATAATATCAAGAAAATCAGGTTTTCCCTTCCGCTCTTGAGCTGTTTTGGCATGCTCTTCCATCATCTTCGTCAACAGCACATCCCATCTTTTATTTAGTTTCTTCATCTCACGTTCAATCCCTTGCAAATCCATCCATGCAATGGACGGTATAAAGTCACCGATATTGAAAATTCCGGCAAAGGTCATGAGCTCCACCACCATGTCTTTGAATTCATTGGACTCTGACCCTTTTGTCACGAAAACACTCCGACTGAGAATCACTTGGCCGATCATATTGGCCATGCTATATGTTAACATTTCTGGCACAACCACCGGCTCACCCTTTTGGCTAGATTCACAAATAGCTCGAAGCACATGGCCTAGCTCAACAGCCCGGACTTGTGACCAATCCTCAAGAGCTTTACCACCAAGCAAGTGAAGATTGCTTAATTTACGAAGCAATTTCCACCTGGGACCATAGTCCGCAAAGACCATGTCTTGAGAGTTATAAGCTAAGTGGGTGGCACCAGCGTTAGCGGGTCGATTGGAAAAATTTAAGTCGACGGTCTTAAGGAAAGCTCGAGCAGCGTCTGGAGTCGAGGCCACCACCATGTTGCATGCTCCCATTTTCAGATACATAACAGGTCCATATTTTTTGGCTAATTTGGCCAATGTGACATGGGGCATGGATCCTAAGAGTGGAAGAGCACCGACAACCGGCCATCCTTTTGGGCCTGGAGGAAGCGTTCGGTTTGATTTTTTGAGAAGAGCACGAATGAAATACCGTGTAATAAAGAAGAGAACAGCTGCTGCTAAGAGCTCCCGGAGGAGGAATATGTCAAGTGCCATTGTGAAACGTCAAAATATTGCAAAAACTAGTGTTTGCAAAGTGTAAACAACAGCTATGCTGCTAGCTTGGGGCAACGTAAATTTTTATACACAGAAAAAAAAGAACTTAGAATAAATTGAAGGCAAATTTAGGTTAGAGAAACCACGTGAAATTGAGCTCCGCCTACCAAACATTGTTTGGAATGCACATGAACAAGGCAATTAGGAGTGATGTACTCTTTGAATTTGCTTGCACCTCTTTCATAGCTTAAATTTGCCTTAGTCTACGAAGCAAATTGGAATAAATCGGATTTCTATCTTTTGTCAATTTGGGATGAGTGTGTCAGACGGAATTATTCAATGAGCACAGAGCTTAAGATTGGAAACTGTATGTATATATTTTAATAAAAAAAATGTCTTGAGTGGAAATTCAAAATGCCTCTAATTTTTTTTTTCTAAATATTGACCGTAATTTTAAATTAAAAAATTACTTTAGATTCAATTCAAAACAATGCATTAAATTGTTAAGAGGTTTTTTTTTTTTTGTTAAATAAATACATTCTATTCGTCAAAGAAGTAGACCAAGTTTGTTAACTAAGCTCATTAAAAACTAAAACATTACAAACTTAAAAACACTTAACTAATAAATCCCTAAGAATGAAAGAAACTATTCCTAAAGGATATAACTAGCTGAGGCCGGGGAAAGAAAATTTGTTAGGAGTTATATCTTTAGTTCAATTGTTATCTCGTTTCCTAAAAATCTACTACTATTAGTTTCGCGTTTCATTTTCTAATGGCAAGCTTGAATTGAGAAATCAATGTTATAAGGTTGAAGGAAAGTTTTGGCTTAGTGATAAAGAAAAGATCTTGAAACTTTGAGGTATTATTCAAGTTTCACCATGGTTTGATTCAATTTTATTTTGAATTTATTTAGTTATGTGCTGATTTGTTTGTTAGTTAGTCTATTTGATTTAATTTAATAATTTTTTTATGTAATGTTCAATTATGATTGTAATTTTTCTTGCATTTGTAATTTAGTACAAAATTTTTTTTTTGAGACCTCAATTTGAAAATCTTAGAAAATGAAAAAAAAATCCTAAATTTTATCAATTTATTTAAATAAGCTTTTATATTTTTATTATACTCAAATAAATTCGTATTCTTTGATTTGTATTAAAGTATGTCATTATTTTAAATAAAAGATTGATTTATGTTAAAAGTTTATTTAAATACAAATTAAAGTATAATGATTTATTTAAATATAAATTAAAATTTAAGTGTTTATTTGGGTACAAAAAAAATATTAAAGATTTATTTAAATATAATAAATATATAAAAATTTATCTAAATAAAATAATAAAATTTAAGAATTTTTTTATTATTTTAAAATTTTTGAAATAATAGAAGGTTATAGTTAAAATCATATTCAGCATTCTCACCAAAAAGGAACAGGGATCCATTTATAGACTATAAAAGTTTTTTTTTTTATGCATGTAAATATTTGTGCGCAAGATTATGAAATTAATGCCACAAGTAGAACATCAAAGAAAAGTACGTCTAAACACTTTTTCTACGAGTTTTTCTCCCGTACGAATTACGCTGAATTTAATGGACGTAAATTGCGGATGATATCTACATCCCTAATAGATAAAAGGGAGGTGAATGTGCAGGTTAAGAGAGTTGATCTTTCGGGGGTTTTCGGGTTGGCATGTGGAGGGATTTTTTTATTTAAATATTTATTTTTTAATTTAAATAAAAATCATAATACTTAAAAAAATATTTATTAAAAGTTTATTTGCTCCAAGTTTATTTTATTTTTTCTTTTGATTTTTTTGGGGTATAAGAGAATTTTTTATTATATAAAAAATATAGATATAATTTGGTTAAGTTCAATATTTAGATTTTATTTAATTTTTTATTTTGGATAAAATTTATTATAATGACAATTTTTGATATATTTAACAAATTTTAATGATATTATAATCACAAATTAAAGTTCAATAATTTATTTAAAAATTAGGTAAAAGTAGATGTGTCACTGATGTGACTAATGAAATAGCAATCATATCATTTTTTAATATACTTAATAAAATTTTTGTGTTCTAGATGCGATAAATTAAAATTTACTATTTTAAATAAAATTTGAGTATAACTTAAATGGTTAATGATGAAATTTATCAAATGTTTTGAAGATTTTGAGGGTTTTAGGGCATGAGATGTGACTAGACTTGATAATTCATATTTTTGTATCATTTTCGTATTGTATTTGATACATATAATAACATGAATTATTAAAATATGAATATAATATGAATTATAAAATGTATTTAAATCTTAAACACGAACATGATAGATTTATTATACATATTACATGTGACATAACATGACTAATATATATATAATTAATCTGTTTAAATATAATACAAATAAATACAAATAACATTAATTTACACAAATAAACATGATATACATGAATAACACTGCTATACACAAATACATAGTAGATACAACATATCATCAAATTTCAAACTTTAAATATCATACCCAATTCAAGACATACCAACCTACTAGTTTCAAAGTGTTTAAAAAAACAACAATAATTTAAAAGTTATTCAATGAGTCAGTACAACTCAATAGAATTAACTTGAGATGAAGTAAAGCAATTTATTGAAGAAAAACCTTATTTGCTAAGATTCAAGTTGATGGTACCATCTATCATCTCATCTAAAAGCTTTCATCAACAATTTCTCCAAATAAATAATTCTTACAACAAACAATAACCTCCATAATTTCTAGCTTAAGTGAGCTGCAATATTGGTTGTGAACATTACCACCAACACTAAAAGCAAATTCAAATGCTACCGTAGAAACAAGAATGCTGAAGATATCTCTCTCCATCGCAATAAGCTTGGGATACCAAAATTGGTTTTCCTTCCAAAATTGCAAAATATCCAACTTTGATGTCCTATCAAGCTTTTGTTCTTCCAAATACAACTTTAATTGAGATTTTTATATGGTAACACCATTATTAACGTCAAAAGTGTCAAACTCCTAATTTAAAATTTTCAAATGTATCAGAATTTATAACAAAATATTACAAAAAATTAAAAAAGTAATAAAAAATTAAATTTTAAAATAAGCGAATTACCTTTCAAACATCCTTTTTGCATGAACTTATAGCTATACTAGATCCCTCATCAACAGTTTGGTCATTAGAATTATTAGAAATAACCAAGAAAGAACTACAAATAAAGCCTTGATAGTATCAGCATATTTATCATAAAGAGAGAATAAATTATCTTTGATTGTTCTGAACTCTATTGAATTATTCCCATAAAGCTTTTTATAACTCTGATACATAAACTGTAGCTTGTAACGACGATCTAATATCACAGTTATAGCTAAATTCAAACTAATACTTCTTAAACTTATCAAAATCATTAAAGCCATATCTTTTACTGCACATCATTTCCATTCATGTGTTCATTCAAGGTTAAGCATGCCCAAAAAATTGAAAAGAAGAATAAATTGGTAATAAGGTACTTTGTTCCAAAAAACACAAATGTCATAAAAAATACTTAAAAATTGGCTCAGTTTCTCAATTTTATCCTACTTAGATTTAGATGGACAATTATTATAATTTGAATAACCGATTTCCAAGTGAGAGAAAGTCATACGAAAGTAAAGGGCACTTTGAAGTATAAGATGTGTTAAGTTCCACCTAATTGGAAAATCTTGTCTTAATCATCTATTTGCATTTAAATTAAGTAGGTTCACATATTTCAAAAATTTTTGTTTTTTAACTTAAGGCCCTTTCACTTAATATTTTCCCTCATTTTTTTTGTAGACTCATCAACCTCTTTCAAGCCATCTTCGACTATCAAATTTAGAATATGAGCACTACATCTTAGATAAAAAAAATTGAACATTTCCTACAAATGCTTTATGTACATTCAATTGTAATTTCAACAAATCAACAAAAGTATCATTAGCAGTAGCTTTATCTAATGTCACAGAGAACAATTTATTTTTTATTTTCCATTCAGCCATCAATGAATACACTTTTTCACTTAATGCAACACCATTGTGTAGAGGTGACATAAAAGAAAAATTCAAGATTTTTTTTTTTGTAAATTCCAATCATGGTAAATAAAATGAGTAGTAACACATATATACCCATCAGTATTGATAAAAGTTCATAAATTAGAAGTCAAACAAATCCTTCCAAGTGTTTCTTTCAGTAGTTATTTCAACTTACTTCTTTCTTTTTTATGCATTTTCATGATATTAAACTTTTCAATGTTCCTAGAGATTAAAGTCACATCATCATACAAATAAGAAAATAAATCCCTAATGCCACTATAGTTCACAAATTACTAGGGCAGATTATGCATAACCATTACAACAACTAACTTTTCACAAAATTTTTTAGAATCATATTTGCTAGATCTCACTATCATAGACCAATGGTCTTTAGAAAGTATCATTTGACCTACATCACGCGTGTCTCTCTTAGAATAATTATTCATATGACATTTGAGATTACCATTCCCAAACTTGGAATCGTAGTTCTTAACTTCTTCACCATACTTGCACTTTACCATCTTAATACCGTTAACTTCCTTTTTAAGCAATACTTCAAAAACTTTTCAGGCATCTAAAATTAGTTTCTTATTTCTTTTACGCTTCATTTTGCTCTTTCTTGTCTCAACATTATCTTGTTCTAGTATATCCATACAATCATTATCTTCTACCAAATTCGTAATAAGAGAATTTGATAGAAATATAGTGTTGATATCATCAAATTTCATCTACTAATTATATCAATAAAACATTAAAATTGTACATACGTTAAACATATATTAAAAGTGTATAAGTCAAAAACCTATTCAAACATTTTCTTAGGAATTAACATAACTAAACAATTATTAAATGAAAAGTTCCAACCACAACATATAATAGTTTTGGCTCCAGCATTGACATTGTAAACCAAGTAAAATGCATGACATGCTTGGTATAATCACCACAAGATAATGACTCTTATCTCATCAGACATAATCCTTTGCTAGCTTAGGCATATGACCCAGAAGCCAAAAGCTAGCTAGAGATAATGGACTACCAAGCATCAAATGCGTAATTAAGTTATTTCAGAATCCACAAGTCATGACAGCTAAACTATAGCTACTATAATATAAGAATTCACATTAATTTACATTAAAAGATAAAAGAAAATGTTAATAATTATGCAAAGATCATTTTGATTTTGAGTGCAGTAATAGAAACAGCTTTAAATTAACCAACATTTTAATTGCTCAGGAAATTTGAGTGCAACTTATGAGAATAATAATGCTAATTTTAATGAAACCTAGCTGGCATTGCAATGCTTATCCTTCCAAAATCCCAAAATCCATAAATTCCAAAGATCAATTTCAAATTACTTCTTTTTCCTTCAATAATTAGACTATTTTTCCTTTAATAATTGGCCTAAATTAATAAAAAATAAAATAAAATAGAATTTTACTTCAAGTCTTTCTAAAATTCTATAGTGGTTTAGCCAACAAGATCTTGTGATTCCAGAACCTAGCACTTTAAGACTTTCTTATGTCACATATTTGGAAGAATTAACAGAGAAAAGTGCCAAACTTTTCTTGTCTCATTTCTACAATATATATTTTTCACACATAGCTGATGTTCAAGTAATAATAAGATAGTTATGCTCAGTGTGACAAGAGAAAAAAAATTACCTTAGTTTTCTAGCAGGAATGGTACAATGGAAAGGATACAATGGCTATGTCGATTGATGGATCAATTGCTGTTGGTGGGTTAAAGATGAATGGTAGCTACCTGGCTTGCTAACTACCCGAGGAAAGAGGCAAAAGTGGGTGAAAGGTGAGTGGTGACTACTTGGTTGAGAAAGGAAGAAAGGTTGTTATTTGGTGTCTACTTGGCTTGTTACAGCCGAAAATCTAAAATGAAAGAGTGAAAGAGGGAAAAAGAGTTTTAAAGTTAACCGGTTAGGTAAAAAAGTAAGAAACTTTAGTAATTTTTAATTAAAATAAATAAATAAAAATATGAATATAAAATTATGAATATATAATAATCATTGTCATGACATATAGATCTGAAAATCTATAGCTAGACTTAACAAACGGAGTTGTAACCAATCTTTTTACTAGGTGTGATTAGCTACCCAATAAATCTATCCCTTTAAAGAATTTCTAAGCTTGACTAAGGGTCCCTAAAGGAATAGGTTCGAGTTTACTAATCAGAATAGGGTTCAAGAGTTTGGTTATATATGAGAAAGGTTATAACACCTCCACATGTCCATTTGAAAGATGGTACTATTTTATTTTAAATTTATCTTAAGGTCTTGATTTTAATGGCCTTAAATTATTATGTTGAATATTGAAAATAATTCTTTAAATTCTCTATCAATCTGGTAGAATTCTTAAAAATATTTTCTCACCTCAAAAGTATTCAAAAATTCCATTTGTTTTCTTAAAGAGGCTCCATCGTCAGAAAAAAGTTTAATATTTTTTTTTATTTTGGTTTTTTTTGTTTTTATTGAAAATATATCTAATTATTTCACCATTTGAGCCAAATTAGAAATATCTTCTTTTTTAATTTCTAATTTTTTACCATTTGGGCTTATTTAAAAATTTTTCTTTTTTTCTTTTTATCTTTGGAAAGAAAATAATATGACAATTATTTTCATTGAAATTTCCTTAAAATTTTTCACTATTTGGGATAAATTTAAAGAAATTTCTCACCTAGAGATTTCTTAGGAATTTACCATTTCAAATTTCTAAGATTCTTATCATTGGTTAATTGTCAAATATTTTCAACCAAAAATTTTATTTTTCTTATAATTATTTTTTCTCTTTTTTTTTGTTTGAAAATAAATATTAATTATTGTTATTGAAATTTTCTCTAAATTATTCTACCATTTGGGACAAATTTAGAAAAAAAGTTTCTCACTTTGAATTTATAGAAATTTACCATTTGAAATTTCTAAAAATTTCATTATTGGATAATTAGTATTTATTCTCAAAAAAATATTTTTTTTATTTTTTATTTAATCATGTAAAAATACTTTTTTAAAAAACAAATAAACAAACAAACAAACAAACAAATAAATAAATAAATAAAATACCAAAAACAGAAATGGCTCAGCTCAGCTTAAGGAATAAAACATGAAACGGCTTGGGATGATGGCTCGGCTCGACTTAAGACAAAGGCTGATCACGGGTCAAACACAGGTCAATGCTCTGGTTGGATTGACTTGAATAGAAACACGCGGATCCTAAGAGGTTGCTTAACGCCAAAATGATGTTATTTTGACGAGATATAAATAGTAAGAATCATTTTTTCTCTTTAGATCTTCTCCTCTCGATGTTATTTTGACAAGATATAAATAGTATGAATCTTTTTTTCTCTTAAGATCTCCTCTCATTCTCTTTCTTTTTTTTTTCTTTCTCTCTCTAAAGTTGAAGAACTCTAGTTGAATCTTTGCCAAATTTTGGAAAATCTCATCAAAATCTAGGTTTGTTTGCCTAAAGTTCATCAAAAAATTCAAAGTTCATCGAAATATTCAACCAGATTCTAGAAAACCTGCCAAAACATTCAACCAACAGCAAAAAATTCACCAAAAAATTCAACCGGCATCAAAAAATTCACCAAAAACTAAAAATTTTTCAAAAAAATTTCTAGAAAAAATCTTATTTTTAACCTAAAAATCTCTCAAACTTTTTTGACTGCCTTTTGGCTTCCTTTTGCATGATTTCCTTTATGTTTTTTTTATCTGTGTTTTTCTATTCCTCTCTAATTCTTGTGTGTTTCCTATATGATTCAGGTCTTATATTTATAAGGCAAAAAAATTAGAAGAGTTTCCTTTCGATTATGAGTCCACAATTGACAGGAATTCATAAAACCTAAGATTTATCTATTACAAATTAAATCGATCTAGAACTCTACCAACATTTATCCACGACAAAAATTATTTTTATTATCTTTTTACCTTTTCTTTTGTTTATTAAATGTGTTATCTCCTAACAAAAAAACTAAAGATAAGTCAATTGAAAAAACAAAGATAAATAAAACAAATAGTTGAATTATAAACAAAAAGATAAGACCCTAAATAAATAAATAAATAAATAAAATAACTAAAATATAAAATAAAAAGTAATTGGGCCTAAAATTTTCACACTTTCGGGCCAAGCCTAATGAGTTTGAGCTAGGATCAAATAAGGTGTCTACAGCTGTTTCTTTTTACACATTTCCTATGAAATAGGAATTGTACAAAGATGTAGACACCCATATTATCTAGATAGTCATCCTAATACTTTTTTTTTAATCAATCACTCAAACTTGCTGAATAACATAAAACTTCCATAAGCAGAGGCTCACAACTTTTGAAAAAATAAATACGGCTCTTCTAAACAGAGGCTCAACAATTTTGAAAAATAAATAAGGCTCTTTTAAATGAAGACTTAACAATTTTGGAAAAATAAATATTGCTCATCTAATTAAAGGCTTAACAACTTTGGAAAATAAATAAGGCTCCTCTAAACAAAGGCTCAACAACTTTGGAAACTAAATAAGGCTTCTATAATCAGAGGTTCAACAACTTTGAAAAATAAATAAAGCTCCTCTAATCAGAGGCTCAAAATAAATAAAGCTCCTTTACAATCATGTCTAAAGGAGTCATAGATCATGTCTGAAAAAATTTGTAATGAAAACTCAAAGATTCACAATTTAAGTTTGAAATTCAAATGTGGGTAATCAAAGATTCACAAGAACTTTTCAACTTTGTAAGAATTCACCAAAATTTTGATTCTGAAAATTTTAGTTTCACAAGAATTTGATTCACAAAACTTCAAATTCCTAAGATTTTTCAACTTTGCAAGAATTTAGACTAGCAAGATTTCAAGATTCGCATTTGTGAGTTTCATATCCAAAATTTTAATTCAACGATTCACATGCAAATTGCAAGGCTCACATCCAACATTTAAAGATTCAAATTCTAGAGATTCACATTTGAATTCTAGTGATTCTCACCTAAAAGTTGAAGATTTAAAAAAAAAAAACTTCAGGATTCTCTTTCCAAATTTCAAAGATTTTGATTCAAAACTTTCTCATTTAAAAACTTCATTATTTCATCCAAAATTTCAAGACTCAACATTCGATTTCAAAGATTCACATTCAATAAAACTTAGAGTTTCACATCTAAGTTCAAAGGTTCTCATTCAAAAATTTGGGGTTCACATCCAAAATTTCAAAGCTTTTCATTCAAGTTCGAATATTCACATCCAATAAATCTTAAGGTTTCACATTTTAAATATTCCCATTTGAAACTCAAAGATTCTTATCTGAAACTCAAAGATTCTCATTTGAAAACTCATAATTTTATCTTTTAGAGACTTCATAAAAAAATTTAGAATTTCTTTTTCAGATGACTTTCAAACTTTTATCAAAGTCAAAATTTTGTATGTAATGAATGTCATGATCAATGATGCAAATGTAACAATCTGGATTCTGACAATAATGTAGATGTCATACTCTAAGTCATAATTCAAATGTTTGTTGGCTAATGCATGTCTACAGAAAGTTTTAAATACTCATCGAATTATGCCAAGCATTATTCAAATGACGATGCAAATATAATGCATGTAATGCAGAAAAATGTCCTAAAATTCTAATTAATTATGGTAATATGGTTCTTAAGGCTCTTCCATCCCATATTTTCCCTTTTCAACTACTCAACACTAGCTATCCCAGAATAAATTCTATCAACTGACTCACATCATTCGCATCAATTGATTGTAACTTACAGGCTTTTTAGCACTAGTAATTTCAGCATAAATTTCGTTTACTGATCCACATCATTTTCATCACTTGACCACAATTCTCAAGTTATATCAACCAATTCATCATTATATTCATCACTTGGTTATCTCATATGTCTTTTCAAATCATCTTTGAGATTCTTGCCATCTCTTTATTTTTTTTCCCTCATCATCTTAGATTTCTTTTCAAAGAAATACAAGAATCTTTCATGAACATCATCATTCATTATCATTTCAAATATAATGCAATCATACATTTTCTCAAATTATTCTAACGATTCAAAAATAAAAGAATACAAGGTGAATTGAAAGAAAGATAATCAATGAAGAGCAAATCTAGTACAAAAATAAATGAAAAAAGAAACAGGTTCGATGCATGTCATTGGAATGAATGGTATATCCAAACAATGAATATTTGATAATTCTGAATATTAATCCAGAATGTTTTTTAAAAAAAACTTATTTCATTGACTATCAAAATCATTTTGAGCTCATCAAACTTTGCCTCAACTTTGGAGGATTTCAAATTAATTTTTCATATATTGAACTATCATTTGTCTTTCAGCTTAGATATTTTTTACCCAAATTACTCTTTTAGGTTTTCAATTTGAGTATTCTTTTTCTCTCATTTAACATTTTTTCGTTCTTTCATTTTTTATTTTTTTATCTTTTTTTTTATTTTTATCTTTATCTTTATCCTTTTTTTATTTTTTTTATTTTTTTTTCATTATTGATATCTTTCACATATCAATCTCTAAAACACATAGCATAGCACAATTTCATTGCTTCATCATAAGCAATCCTTAGCCCAACATATGATCATTCAATTCGAGCATTCATACTTGATCAAAATGGACTTTTAAAGGTTGTAATGTAAGCTATGGTGATGGGTCATGAAAGAAATAGATAAAACAGGCTCAAAACACATGTTTAAAGGGTTCAAAACCCATGTTTAAAGGGTTCAAAACCAAATGATCATTTTATGTAATTTGGTACTTTGTCCCATTCCACATCATTTCACTACTTTTTTCTTTTCTTTTTTCCACTTTATTTCTCTCAAAAAGATTCTCATTACTTTGCCCCACATCATTTGTGGCATTCTTTTTTTTCCTTTTGACACTTTATTTTTAAGACCCTTTATGATCTTTTACCTTTTTCCATTTTCAAGTATGTTTTTCTCAAAATTTCCCCCCTAGTATGGAGGGTAATCCTTGTTTGGGGTTCTTTAAAAAAAAAAATCTTAATAGGCTTAAAAAGGGTAGCAACGGATGGTTTTCAAATGGTAAAAAAAATATAATCATTTTTCATCTCAAATGTGAATGCTTTCTTTGAAAATCATCTATTAAACAAAAATAAACTCATGAATCTTTATAAAGGATTGCATATTTCACATTTACCAAAAACTTGCTTCTTTTGCTCAAATAGTCTCCATAGATTGAACTTTATCAATGTGAATGAGTTTCTAAAATTAAATCCTAAAATTATTGTTATCATTATCTAAACATTCATCATTTAAAATTTGTAAAAATGGGAATAAAAAGATGTGGCAAATAGCAAAGCATGGAATAATGGCTTGGATGAAAGAGAAAATGAAATGAAATACATCCACTTATCTTTTATTAAAATGATAACAAATGAATCTTATTACATAAAAGAATTCCTAATATTATTCTGAAAGAAATCTTAAAATGACAAGCAATTTTCAACCAACCTTAACATCTTTCTTAAAATTATGTCGCTATGTGATTAGGTGAAAGATTTTTATTGACATCTTGTCGCTCTAATTCGTCGAAGCTCACTAAGCCTTTTCAGATCAAATTTTACACCTTGTGTTTGAAAGCTAGGTAGGTTTCAATAGAATGACCCACATTTCCATTATGA
Organism: Durio zibethinus; assembly: GCF_002303985.1. The sequence continues at coordinate 1,434,475 of NW_019167871.1, forward strand.
TAATCGTATATTACATTAGCATCATACCATTTTGGATAAGGTGGCTTCAATGGTTTTAAAATAACTGAAGATACCAAGTTGTTCATAAGCAGCTCTAGGAATAACTTAGTGTAAGTCATGAGGATAGGATCAATGTGTGCTCTGTCTTAGTTATCTCGAGATCTCCTTAAACCACTCGCTTGGTTGTTAGGCTTTGAAGCTAATGTAATGATATGACTAGACCTATATGTAGGTATTTAAAAAGCTTATTGGTAGGTTAGTGGATAAATTGGTTGCGAATATGGTTGGTAAGGAGCCTACACAATACTATTAACTGTGGGATAGTAAACAGAATAAACTGATAGTGGATGTGGAGCATGGCTTCTGTATTATTGTCCATTAAATTCATAGCTTAGGCTTCGACTTCTTTCTTTTTAGGCAACCCTCATTTCTTGGTGGTTTCTCTTTCCTAGAGCTTGCCACTCTTAATGGCATTTTCATTAATTTTTATAAAATTACCATATTAGCAAAGTTTTTCATTGTATTTTCTATCATCTTTTCATAATAAATAGATTTCAAAGTATTTACAAACAGCATTGTGGTCTTTTTTTCAATCAAAGGTGGCTGAACTTGAGTAGCTATATCTTTTCACCTCTGGGTATACTTTTTAAATGATTCAGTCGTCTTTGTCTCCTTATTTAGTAAGGATAGACGATCAGGAGTTAAATCATGATATGTTGATACTGACTAATAAAGTTACGGGCCATATCACTCTAGGACTGAATGCAAGTCCTGTCCAACTGGACATAGCACCTAGTAGTAGAGTCAGTAAGGCTATCTTGGAATACATGCATTAACAATTCTTATTATTAGCATAGGTAGTCGTTTTTCAATAGTATATGGTAACATGGGTCTTTGGGTATTTTGTACCATTAAAAATTTTAAACTTTGGCACTTTGAATTTTAAAGGAATAATAATATTCAAGACTAAACAGAGCCCAGCAGCATCCATAAAACCATAAAAACCAATTCCCTCTACTGTTCGTAACCTTTTTTCAAGCAAATTAATCTTCTAGTCAACTTTTTAGCCTTCTAAAGTCTCCTTCCCCTTAAACCTCAACTTCTCTTTCTCTTCTGAATCATCCAAGTTGGGGATTGGTATCGATTCTACTATTTTTTTAGTAAAAATAAGATTTACATAACACTGGTAAAGCCTTAGATTTAAAGTTGGTGACATTCTGAGATATCTATATCTTATAAGATATGTGAACTATTGTGGTGCTAGATCTTACGTGGATTAGGGTTGATGCGGTTTAAAACCAAAAAGATACAAAAAGTCAACCACCTTTTGTGATAGATAGTCTTAGGGCTAGTATTTTCTTCTATACCTTTTTCCTTGTTCAATTTATTCAAGGATTTCAAAATCTTACTCAACTCCCTTTCTAGCTTTTCTTAAGCTTTCTCTATCCTCTCGAGACAATTGAAACTTTCTTGTTCCATTTGTCTGGCTTGAGGTTTTATAGTGTATTGGTGAGTCAATTGTGTAGGGTTTTTGCTTGGTGGAGCTATCTTTGAATCTTGAGTTCCATAATTACATTATTAGAAATGCTATGCTTTGTGTTTGATATTTCAATGCATGCATGGAATGTAAATTTTCATAGATGAGATCTAATAAGTGACAAATATTTCATATATGAAATGATGCAAATACATAATGTGAAATATGACAATGAAAATGATGCATGATATGATAATGTAAGCACTAATTGAACTGATGCAAATGCACAAAGTCAAGCAAATAAACTAGTTAGATCATAAATTGTTCCTTTTTGTGAAATAATTTTATGATACATCTATCAATGGGTAGGAAAGGTTTTATCTTAAGACTGGCCTCTTAAGTGTTGATTAGATGTAGGGTTAGGTGATTTTTATCACTAAAGGTTCTTAAATTGTTCCTTACATCATTGTCCATCACAAACTACTAAAGCATTCCAATCCTCACCCATCACAAGTTACTTACGGAAAGGATTCAATTTGAGTGAGAGTATTTTGCTAGCCATTATGGAGATTATCTTCTCACGAGAGCATAAGTACTTTACTCCCTTCTAAGAAGGATAGAGCCCGGGTATAGAGCTCATGTAATGCAAATGCATGTGATAGTGTGTGTGTGAAAGAACATATAATTGTCAACTATAATAAATCAAATGAGAGACAAAAAAGAAAAAAAATTAGTAAACAAATAATTACAATTCAAAACCATTATATCAAAGGATAGGATAAAATTAAAATGTTATGGCCTGACTTTCTATAGCAGTCTCCAGTGGAGTTGCTAAACTATCATGATATATAGATCTGAAAATCTATAGCTAGACTTAACAAATGGAGTCGGCACCAATCTTTTTACTAGGTGTGATTGACCACCTAATGAATCTATCTCTTTAAAGAATTCCTAAGCTTGACTAAGGGTCCCTAAAAAAATAAGTTCGGGTCTATTAACCAGAATAGGGTTCGTGAGTTTGATTACATATGAAGGAGGTTATAGCACCCCTACATGCCCATCCAAAGGATTATACCATTTTATTTTAAATTTATCCTAAGGTCTTGATTCTAATAAATTTTTATGTTGAAAATTGGAAATAATTCTTAAAATTCTCCATCAATCGGATAAAATTCTTAAAAATATTTTGTTACCTCAAGAGTATTTAAGAATCTCATTTGTTTTCTTGAAGAAATTCCATCGTCAAAAAAAAGTTTAATTTTTTTTTTGTTTTTATTGAAAATATACCTAATTATTCCACCATTTGGGCTAAATTAGAAATATTTTCTCTTTTTAATTTTTAAATTTCTCACAATTTGGGCCTACTTAGAAATTTTTCTTGTTTTTTTTTTTTTATCTTTGGAAAGAAAATAATATGACAATTATTTTCATTGAAATTTCATTTAAATTCTTCCACCATTTGGGACAAATTTAAAGAAAATTTTCACCAAGAGATTTCTTAGAAATTTATCATTTGAAATTTCTAAGATTTTCATCATTGGATAATTGTCAAATATTTTCAACCAAAAATTTTATTTTTCTTATTATTTTTTTTCTCTTTCATTTAAAAATAAATATTAACTATTGTTATTGAAATTTTCTCTAAATTATTCCACCGTCATAACGTATAGATTCGTGGATTTATCGTTAGACATGGATTAAAGGACTCACCACCAATCTTTTTTGTTTAAGTGTGATTGACCACCTAAAGCATATTTTGATCCATGAAACCAAATATTAAGTTAGGGAGTTGGTTACGTATGGGAAAGGTTATAGCACCCCTACAATGCCCATCCGAATAATGGTACCAGTTTGATTCCAAATTATCCAGGTCTTGATCATATTTGTAATTTATCGAATTAATTTAATATTGAAAATCAATCTTAAAATTGTCTCAATAGTTTGGTAGCAATTTAAGATAATTTTCTCACCTCAAGTGTATTTATAGAGACTAGTGTCCCACTATGAAAAGGCTCCATCGTCGGATTTATTAATATATTTTTATTAAGAAAAATTAATAAAGTTTCTTAATAGTTTGATAAGACCCAAAAATAATCCTCCAATAGTTTAGAGGATAAAAAAATATCTTTCATTTTTTATTTTTTATTTTTTTGAAAAGAAAACAATTTATAAAATTTTTCAATAGTTTGATGGATTCCATTTAAAAAAATTAACTCATGAAAATTCTTTAATAGTTTCGTAGAATTTACTATGTAGGGATTTTTATTCGAAATTTTTTTTGAAAGGATATTTATTTTTTGAAGACTTTATTTGAAAAGATTTTCCTTTTTTTTTACTTGCTTTATAGAATCACTTTTCTTTTTCTTTTTTAGAAAATTTATTTACTTTTAGAAATAAATGGCAGAAATAGAATTTCTTAAAAATAGAACCCGAAAAATAATATATAAAAAAATAAAATGGGTTAAAAATAAAATCAAATCAAATCAAAAATAAAATGAAAGAAAAAAACCTGTGATCAGGTCGAGTCAAAACATGGGTCAACGCGCAGGTTGCCGAGTCAGAGCACAGATCTTAGGCTACCTAAAATGACATCGTCTTGGCCTTGTATAAAAGCTAACCCCAGGGTTTTTGCTACAGAATCCCCTCTGCTCCCTCTCTCTCTAGACCGAGAAGCTCTAAGTTCTCTATAATATTCCCCTAAGAAATCCACTGAAAACTTTAATTGAAAACTAAGAATTCCATCGATTTTTAGAAAAATCGTTGAGAAATTCAACCGAAAACTGGAAACCTATCAGTTTCTAGAAAGTTGGCCGGAATATGGCTACAAAATTCAATCGGTCATCGAAAACTTCGCCAAAAAATTCAAACCTTTATAAAAAAAATTCATCTCAACCCAAAAAAACCCAAAAATATCCATAAAGACATAGATTTCTTCCAATTTTTTTAGATTTCTCCCAAATTTTGCTCCGATCACTCCCATAATAGTCTAGAAACCTAAAATCAAACCCACAACTTCATATTGAACCCAAAATCCCAAAATTAAATTCTCAGAATACCCTAATTGCCCAAAATTTTCCAAACCCTTTTCCCTTAAAATTTCTGTGTGTTTGTCCTCTGTAAATCTAGTCCAATTTATAGGCAGTTTTAGGATCAATTTTAGGAAACGAACAGAATCAACCTCATGCTTGAATCTTGGGATTGCATTCTATCTAATGTGATTTTTGGTCCAAAATTTTTGCACTTGTGTTGATTGAACTTTGACCAAGGGATTCTGATCTTAATTCCCTTTCCTGTTCATGTGCTGATCAGAACAAAAAAGGAAAAAAAAAGGAAAAAAGGAAAAAATGAAAATAAAATAATAATAATAATAATAATAATCATCATATAGTAATAATAATAATAATGACATTAATAATGATATAACACAATACCATATAATATATACTATAATAACAAAAATATAAAGGAAATAAGTCCAATTAGGCCCGAACATAAATGGGAATCTACAGCTACCCCTCTTTGCACATATTTATTAGAAAGGGATATTGCAAAGACCTAGATACCCCCTATATTCGAGTCAAATCAGAAATGATCTGTAAATCCAAAAAATGATCTGGACTGAGTTAAGATCGGATGACCAGGACAAAACCACAAGTCAAAGTGAAGCGATCAAGACTAAGTCGAGGCAAAAAATGACTGGAACGAAACCACGAATCATGAGAAATAATCTAGACTGAGCCAAGATCAGATGATTGGGATAAAACTATGAGTCAAAATAAAGCGACCAAGATCAAGTCGAGGTAAAAAATGTGAAATAAAATCACGAATCATGAGAAATAATCTGGACTGAGCTAAAATTAGATAATCAAAACGAAACCACGAGTCGAAATGAAGCGACCAAGATTGAGTCGAGGTCAAAAATGATCTGAACAAAATCACGAGTCGAAATAAAGTGACCAAGATTGAGTTGAAGTAAAAAATGATCGGGATAAAACCACGAATGATCTAAACTGAGCCAAGATCAAGTGACCTAGATAAAACCACGAATCGTGAGAAATGATTTGGAATGAGTCAAGATCAAGTGACTGAGACAAAATCAAGAGTCAAACTAAAATGACCCAAACCGAGTTTAGATCGACTAGGATGAAACCATAAATCATAAGAAATTATCCGGATTGAGCCAAGATCAAGTGAATGATATAAGTGCATGCCATACCTAGGATGCAAATGAAATATTAATTACGGTACTAAGGCTTCTACATTTTCATTTTTGCACACCTTTGGCAAAGAAACCATCCTTCATTAACCTGAATATTTAACTTTATCCTAAGGAAAACTATGGAAACTATTTTGCTTTTATTTTGAAAGAATTCATCTTTGGTCCTTATCTCCTTTAATCCTTCAAAGTAACACACAACATCTTATGACTTTGTTCAATTATTAATCATTATCCCAATTTCAAAGTGTGTGATGCAAGTTATGTACTTATTCCATTTATGGTAAGGTATAAAGATAAAGGACAAATTAGCAACATACAGAACAATAAAATTTATTCGGATAAATTATAAATGATGGTATATAAACAATAAAAAATGTACAAGAATGGCTATTTAGGGTAACAATGCCCTAAGAAAAATGATCAAATAACTGTGATAACAACTCTTGGATCTTCTTCAAAGACTCAACCAAAATACGATGCCCCGACACTTCAAAGCTTTTTAAAATTCATTGTCTCTGGTATGCCTTCCAAGTGATGTTGTATTTTATTCATCCAAGTCTACTTTCATTCAATTTAAGTTGCCTCTCAAGGTTTTCAACTCAAAGCTTTTTCTTTGGGTCCAAGTCACCTTTTCAAGTTTTCAAGTTGAACTCTTTTTTTTCTTGGGTTCAAGCCTCCCTTTCGAGTTTTCAACTTGAACTCCTCTTTTTTTTTTTGGGTTTAAGCCTCTTTTTTTAGTTTTCAACTTGAACACCCTTTTTTTTTTTAGGGTTAAGCAAAGTACTTCTTCACAGTATCAAAATTCACAAGATTAGGAAGTTTAATTCTATCTATTTCTGACAAAATTAAGGTTCCTCTCAAAAAAGCTCTCTTTACCACATATGGTCATTCTCAATTCGAAGTCCATTTTCCCCTATCATCATGCCAACCTAGAAGAATTATTTTCAATACTAACTCTCCTTCTCGAAATTGATAAGGTCTGACCTTCTTATTGTGAGCTTTCATCATTCTTTTTTGGTATAATTGGCCATGACAAAGTGCCACTAATCTTTTTTCTTTAATGAAGTTTAATTATTCATTTCACTCTTAGACCCGTTCAACTTCTTTTAATCCCACTTCCCTTAGAACTCTTAGGGATAATATCTTTACTGCTATTGATAATATAGCTTTCATCCCATAAACCAAGGAAAAAGAGTTGCTCTAATAAAAGTACACATGAAAGTTTGATATGCATATAGGGCAAAAGGTAATTTCTCATGCCAGTTCTTATATGTTTCGATTATCTTCTCTAGAATCTTTTGGATGTTCTTGTTAGCAACTTCCACTACCTCATTCATTTTTGGACTATATGGAACTGAATTTTGGTGTTTAATCTTGAACTAAATGCATACTTCTTGCATTATCTCGCTATTCAAATTTTTTGCATTATCTGAGATGATTCTTTTTGGAAGCCCATATCTATAAAATTATTTCTCTTTTGATGAATTTACAAACCATTGATCTAGTCACAATTGCAAAACTCATTTAGTGAAGTAATCAATCATCAAAAAAATAAATCTATTCCCATTTGAGGCCTTTGGGGTGATGGGACTAATGACATCTATTCCCCACATGAAAAATGGTCAAGGTGGTGCTATAACATGTAAAGCACTAAGTGGAGCATGAATCTTGTCAACATAATTCTAGCATTTGTGGTATTTTTTAGCATAATCGATGCAATCTTTTTTCATTTTCAACCAATAATATCCAACTCGTATAACTTGTCTTGCCATTATATGCCCATTTGTATATGCTCCACATATGCCATTATGAACTTCCTTAATGATCCTTTTAGCCTCAGAGGCACCTACACAATGTAATAATACTTGGTCTTTGCCTCTTTTATACAAAATTTTCTCATCTAAAAAGAATCTCATAGCCAACCTTCTTAAAACTCTTTTATCATTGTCTGTTGCTTGATTTGGGTATTGCTAATTCTTTAGATATCGCATAATATCATGATACCAGGGGGGGCCATCTTCTTTCTTTTCCGAGTTGGCACAATGTACTGGTATATCCTTGATATCTAGTTTGATAGGCCAAATTTCAATAGTATCACCAATCTATACTATTGTAACTAAAGTAGCCAAGGCATCTGTAATTGATTTTCTTCACGAGGTAAGTGTTCAAATTGAATTTTTTTGAATTGTTTGCACAGCTCTAAGATGTATTTATGATAAGGGATGAGTTTTGAATCTCTTATTTCCCATTCACTTTTTACCTGATAAATGATGAGAGCTGAATCCTGAACACCTTTAACACTTTAATTTTCTTATCCAAAGCATCATGCAGTCCCATAACACAAGCCTCATATTCAACTACATTATTTGTGCAATTGAAGTTCAATCTTGCTGTAATAGGATAATAATGTTCTGTTGGAGATATTAAAACTACTATAATCCCATGCCTTATGGTATTGGCAGTCTCATCAAAATACATTCTCCATATATTTTCCTCGTCATTATCTTTTTCTGACCTCAAGATGGCCATTAATTCTTCATATGAAAAATCTAACTTCATAGGTTCGTAGTCATCAGTAGTTCTATCTAACAAAAATTCAACAATGATGCTTCCTTTGATTGCTTTTTGGCTCACATACATTATGTCATATTCTGAGAGCATCACTTGCCATCTTGTAATTCTTCCTGATGGTGATGACTTTTCAAAATGTATTTGATGGGATCCAATTTGGCTATGAGCCAAGTTGCATGGTAAAGCATGTATTGCCTGAGTCTTTTAGTTATCCAAGTCAAAACAAAACATATTTTCTCCAGTGATGAATACTTGGACTCATACTCTGTGAATTTCTTAATCAGGTAATAAATAGTTCTCTATTTCTTACTAGATTCATCTTGTTGGCCCAGCATACATCTAATTGATTCTTCATGTACCATTATGTATAGGATCAATGGTTTTTTCAAAACAGATGGTGCTAATATTTGAAGGTTTGATAAGTATTGTTTAACATTATCAAAAGCTTCTTGACATTGTTCATTCCACTCACCGAGATTATTCTTTTGAAGGAGTTTGAAAATGGGATCACATTTAAAAGTGACTTGAGAAATAAATCGAGAGATATAGTTCAATCTACCTAAAAAGCCTCGAACTTTTTTTTGTGTGCGTAGAGGATACAAGTTTGAATGGCCCAAATTTTATCTAGGTCAACTTCTATTCCTCTTTCACTAACTATAAATCCTAAAAGCTTCCTTAACTTGGTTCTAAATGTACATTTAGCTCGATTCAGTTTAAGCTGAAACTTTTTCAACTTCTTAAATAATTTTTTGAAATTGACAACATGATCTTTTCCTTTTTGAGATTTAGTAATCATGTCATTCACATATACTTCAATCTCCTTATGCATCATATCATGGAAGAAGGTTACTATTACCCTCTAATAGGTTACCTTAGTATTTTTCAATCCGAAAAGCATGACCTTGTAACAAAATGTTCCTCACATAGTGATAAATGTGGTCTTTTCCATATCATCTTAGGTTATTTTTATCTGATTATAACTAAAGAATCCATTTATAAAAGAAAATACTACATGTCGGGCTGTATTATCTACTAGTATATCTATATGAGGTAAAGAAAAATTATCCTTTGAACTAGCTTTATTTAGATCTTGATAGTCTATACACATTTATACCTTTTTATCTTTCTTAGGGATAGGTACTATATTAGCCACCTATTCAAGATATTTGGCCACTTGCAGAAAGCCTACATCAAATTACTTTTTTACTTTCTCTTTGATTTTCAATAGCATCTCTGGTTTCATTCTTCTCAACCTTTGTTATACTGGTTTGCATTCTGGCTTCAATGGTAGCTTATGCTCCATTATTTCAGTGCTAAACCCAGGCATATCTTGATAGGACAAGGCAAATACTTTCATAAACTCTTGGAGTAAATCTTTTAACTGCTATCGGTTAACCGCTAAGAATGAAGTACAAATCTTGACTTTTTTCTTATTTTCGACATCACCTAAATTGATCAATTCAATAACTTCTTAATGAGGCTCAATAGACTTACTTTCCCACTTAATTAGCCTTATTAAATATGAAAAAAAAGTGTATTCCTCAGAATCTTCTTCAGTATCAAGTTCATCGGTATTAATTGAATTTTTAAAATTAAACCTTTGATCATTGTCACGGTTACCTTCACATTCATTTGGGGACCCAAAAGTTAATGGAATAGGAAATATTGGCAAGAAACTTTGATGAGATAATGAATGGAATGGAAGAAATTAACAAAATACATGCTCCTACTTTTATTGAAATAATGAAAAATAAAAAGCCTAAATATAAGAGTTCATCCCAATGCTTTTGGGCATAAGCAATTAGGAGATGTGATTACATTAAAGAAAGATTAGAAACAATAGGCATCCGAATGACCCTTCAATTTTAAAATTCATATCCAAGTGGGTAAGGGTAAACCAAAGGTTCCTCATTTTGACTTTCATTATCCACTGTACGAATGGATAACTTGGCAAAAGCTTCCTCATATTTTGGTTCTTATTTTATGTCATCTTTAACTCCAGGGTTTATGTACCCTTTAAGAATGAAAGTTTCATTTAAGTAGGGAAAAATCATCAGTCCATTATTTGCCCTTCTGCTATTGTTTTACATTGCCTTAGTTTTATAACCTAATCCTGATCTACAACTATAATCCTCAATCTGCGGGAGCTCTCTTATCCTTTGAAGGTTTTTGCCCAAGCTGAACCCAATACTCCAACCCTTGTTGATTATCTAATTTATCATAATCTGATTGAATTTGAGTCATTCACCTACTACATTAATAGGCTCAAAAGATTTGTAAAAATATTCTAATGACTCTTCTACTACTTCCATATATGGGGCATTTATGGCTTGGATCACCAATAAATTTTTTTCTCCAGCCACAATCACTAGTTGTCCTTCTACATTGAATTTGATCTTTTTGATGCAATGAAAAAATAATGGTGCCTGCTTTGTGGATCTATGGCTTTCCCAATAAGCAACTATATAATAGGGATATATCCATGACTTGAAATTTTATGTTGAAGACACACGGCCCAATTTGTATAGGCAACTTAACATCCCCTAAGACTTCTTGCCTAGTCCTATCAAATGCTCAGACCACCATCTGACTATTTTGGATATGGGCCATGACAAAAAGGTAGTTTGGCCAAAATGGACACAAGCATAACATTAATTGCTGATCCATGACCTTAGCTACTATATGGCCTTTACATTTAACGGTGATGTGTAACACATTGGTGCTACTCTTACTTTTAGGCAAAATCTCATCATCGCTAAAAGAGATGTGATGTGGTACTACTAGATTTTCTACCAAGTAATTCATATACTCTACGGATACGTTATGGGCCACATAAGCCTAATTCAATACCTTTAACAAGGCATTACGATGTGGTTCAGAGTTCAAGAAAGGTGATAGTAGAGAAATTTTAGCTGACATCTTATTTAGTTACTCCACCATAGAATATTCACTATGCTTGATTAGCTTCAAAAACTCACAGGCTTTTTTTTCAGGTACAAACTTTGGGATTTTTTTTTGGGATCTCTAATTTAGTCTGCTTCTTTTTTTTATTTTCTCTAAAATTTTTAGAGTATAACATTTTTTACTTTTAGTTATGCCTCTTACACATATTATATTGATAGTTTTACTTTCAGTATACCCTTTTGCTTTCTTTAAATCGTTACTTCACACTCATATCTCTAAGGCATTACTTTTTCATCTTTGTATAAAATGGATGTGAGACTTTGAAAGCTATTAGTTTAGGAACAAACTTATTCCCAACTGATTGTGGTTTCTTTTTATAGTATATGGTGATAGGTTTTGGCACCCATATGTCTGTCATAGCCACCCTAAAGTCTTTTAAGGCTTCTGACTCTTTATATAACTATATTTGGTAAGAGTTTATTAGCTTTTGAACTTTACCATAGAATTGCTTACAAACGTCAATTGAGTGTCCTGAAGCCCCGTTGTGATACTTACATCTTTGATTAGGGATGTATCTTTCCGTACAAGTGCATGAAGCTATTGGATGTATGATTCCAACTTTATATAGGGCTTTATATAGCTGGTCAAATGGCATATTAACATTTTCTACCTTTTTTTTCACATGCTTTTCACCCGTATCGAAAGTATTGACTGTATGATTGACAAGGGATTACTGCTGACATTGAGTACTGAACTTTTACTAGTATCAAAGCTTATAAACCCCTTCTTAATTAGACTTCATACCCTATGCTTGAAGGATACATAGCTCTCAGTAAAGTGTTTTGCTACTCCAAAATGGTAATCACAGTGAGCATTAGAATCATACCATTTAGGGTAAAAAGGTTCAAGTTGTATAGTAGAGACTAAAGCAATTAGGTGGTTTTTATAAAGTTCTTAGTATAACTCAGTGTAACTTATGGGGATAGGGTCAAATGTAGGTTTTTCTTTATTTTGTGGTTCTCAGGCACCACTTGTTGCATCAACTGGGTGAGCAAGTGATCGTGGTGAAGACGGATAAAAGGGTTATATAGTCGGTTGATAAATAGATGCATGACTTGCTGTGTGATGATATGTGGGATAGATTGGTTGAGAGTAGCTTTTGAATTACTGCCCTTCAAGATTCCTAACTTGGGCCTCATTTTTTTCTTCTTATTTGCTCTTTTCGAAAGTTGTCCTCCTTCAAGCTTACCATTTTTAATGGTATTTTCAATGATCTCTCCCAAAATCACCATATTAGTAAAGTTCTTAGTCGTATTTCCTATCATTCTTTCATAATATGACAACTTTAAAGTACTCATAAATAGCACTATAGTTTTTTTTTGTCAAAGAAGGTTGTACCTGAGCAATTACATCCTGCTACATCTGGGCATATTACTTGAAGGATACAGATGTGCTTTTTCCATTCTTTGTAAAGAAAGATGGTCTGGGGCCATATCGATAATGTGATGATACTGATTAATAAAAGATCAGGTTAAATCTTTTGATGTTTTTATACGGGTCTCATCTAACTGGACATATCATCTTGCTGTAAACCTAGTTAAACTATCTTCAAAGATATGCATAAGTAGCTTTTCATTATTGGCATGTGTCACCATCTTACGATAATACATTGTGATATGTGTGATAGGGCACTTAATGCCATCATATGTTTTGAATTTTGGCACTTTGAATTTAGGCGGCATCATCACATCTGGTACTAAGCAAAGTCCTACTGTGTCTATGGATCTGTAGAAATCAATTTTTTTATGGCCTGTAATCTTTCTTTGAGCCTATTCATGGCCTGATTAGTTTTAAAATTTTTCAAAGGTGTAGCTATCAGTGGCTTTTCTTTCTTTTTTACTTCATCCAAAATAAGGAGTTGAATGGGCTCAACTGTTTTTTTTACAAAAACAAGATTATCATAACTCTGGATGTTCATGATTATGTGCATATGTCATTCCTGGATAATTATACTTTGGAAAAACTGCTTATAGAGGTTAGAATATTGGCTAGTTTGAGTTTGTTGTGGACCAAAATCTAGAGGATATGTTGACTTAGTAGCTTTTGATAAGGTATTTTCCTCTATTGCTTTTCCTCTATTTACCCTTTTTAAGGCTTTCAGAATCTTGCTCAATTTTCCTTCCAGTACTTCTTAAGCCTTTTCTATCTTTTCAAGATGATTTGCATTGTCTTGCTCCATCTTCCTGGTTTTAGCCTGAGTATTGTATGGATGTGTAGCTATTTTTGCACTTTTGTACCATAATTAAAGATCAATAATGACGCTATGATAATGAATGAATGAATGAATGTGATGCAAATGCATGAAAAAGAAAAGAAAAGAAGGTATTTGCCCCTTAAAAATTCAATAAAATAAATTTTTCATTTATTCCATAGGAGTCTATTTTACATCAAATATAACACTGTCCCCCTATAAAAATGCTTAACTTGCTCATATTAGTCTTTAGCCCCCTCAATGAAGTTTAATAGTCTCTGTCCATGCTCTTCTACTAGTGTAATCGAAGCTCTCAATGCCTCAACCCTTTCTACCATCTTACCTGATTTGATCATTGTTTTGCCTATTTGAGCTGTGAAGTGCTTTATGTATCTTTATCTTTCTAACCCTTCTCTTTTGCTACACCACACCTGAAAGATAACTTTTGTGCTTTTTTATGAGGGTTCTGACACGATCTTCTTGTTTATTCAACTTCAGTGTCAGAGTTAGAATATATTTTAAAAGCATTTCTTTTTCTGTTGAACTTCTTCAAAATCATCTTCTATTTGTGCACATTCTTTTTTTAACTCTTCATTCTCATGAGTTAGATCTGTGTTGTTTATTTCTTTGGCTTACACTTGTATACACAACCTTTTGTATTCTTATTATAGCTTCTTCAATTCCTTAAGGGCATCATCCCATTTTTTGATAACTTTCTGGGCCCTGTTGTATTCCTTAAAAATCTTGTGGACTTGAATTTTTGATCTTTATGCTTTGTTCTGCCATTGGTCTTTTTCTTTTTAAAGCTTCAAAATTTCTTATTTTATTTTTTTTCTACTTTATATTCTTTTCTTGCATATTTCGATTCTAAAAGCACATCATCTGTCCCATGGTCCACTGACTGGCAATGGTCTTTAGGTATAAGCGCCACTTTCTAACCTCTTTTTGCTTTTCAAATTAAATATTTCTAAGTGGCCTTATCAGTAAATGATCTAGGGCTTATCTTTTTAGGCCTCTTTCAGGCTTTGATCACACTATCAATCTTCTAAAAAGTTTGGGGCTCCCCATATGAATAATTAAACTGGTTAAGCTTATATGTCCTAGGAGTAAACTGTTCAGCTTCATATGTCTCGTTACCATCAGCAGTGCAAAACTCGTTGACCTTCATAATCCTAAAAGTGGAACCTCTATCTCATTCTCACATTGATATAACATTGGTTCCTTGTTCATCTATGAAGCTAACCATTTTACTTGATCAAATGTGAGTTCTTGCAACAGATTTGTCCACTCCTTCTAAGTCTTTGCTTTTGGCCAACTACTCCGATAGAACTCCTTAATCAGGTTTTGAATGTAGAAATAAAGCTTGGAGAAGGCACTCTTTTTACATTCGAAATGGCTTTTCATCCTCAAATATAGTAGTGGTATGTATCCCATAAATCTTGCCTTGTCATTTTGTCTACAAAAGCTCAGAGATCTGATGGTTTTTGCCCAAATAGCTAGAGAAAGATTACACTCTTTTTCAATCTACTCAGAAAGATCAACCACTTTTATCTCAATGTGGCCTAAAATCTTGAGAAAAATGACTAACCCATATATGGCTAGAATAAATACATTCATTCCTTGATCATTATTTGAATGCTTGACAATGAAATCTTAGAGAATCTTTTATTGGATACCTTTATGCTCTCTTTTTTCTTAAATGTAAGAATCTATGATCTCTTTTCCCATTTTTAGAATTTGGCTCAATTTTCTGCGATTCCTCGATTTATGTTTTTTCACATGTATTCTGTCTAGATATAGTAAATGCATGCCTATTAAAGTTGAGGACTCCTCTATTGTTGGCACCAAATGAACCTCATTAAAGATGAAGCAATAGTGGGAAGGATCCCAGAACTATATCATTACCTTAATAAGCGAGTTATCAATATTTACTAATAAGAGATATGCAATATACCCAAACTTTTGATAGAAAGCTTCTTACCTTGGAAGAGTCATGTTGTTCCATATATCTACTAGGCTTTTCAAGTCATTTTATTTGAGGAGCAAGCGAACTTCTTTTAGTAGTGTAGAGATATGACCAAGCAGCAAACAATCTCCTTCTTCTAGCTGTTTCTTCTCTGATTCTATCTTTACATCTATGGGAAAGTCACCTTTGAATAGTATAGATAAAGCATAAACCTGACACTCTGTAAAGTCCATGAGAGCTTTTTTTGAAATAACTTTTAGGGTAAGAATACTATGCAATATGTAAGCATGTTTATGAATATGCATAAAAGGAAAGGAAACAAAAGAAGACAAAAAAATTAGTTAGCCACTTCAATAAAACATATAGTAAACATCATATAGCAAGTAAGATAACAACGTGACCTTGAATTTTGGATTGACTATAAAGGGTGAGAAGTAGTGATGGCAACGGGTCGGGTCGAGGCGGGTTTTTACTCGCCCCGAACCCAACCCACTTTAAACATATAAAACTCATACCCGTACCCGATTCGATAAATTTTTTTATTTTTAATATCCGAACCTGATCCAATCCGACATTGTATAAAATCAAATTCGACCCGCGCCCGACCCGAAATTAATAAAATATTATTTTAAATATAAATATAAAATTAAAAAAATAATTTTTTTATATATATCAAGTCAGGTAGGGTCAGGCCTAAAATCCGACCCCGACCCAACCCGAACTTTTTTTATGCTACCCGACCCGATACCCGATTTTCAAAAGAAAAAAATTGACCCTAAGGGGTCGGGTCAAAACCCGTCGATTTCGGGTATTTTTGCCTTCCATAGTGAGAAGTAAGGCTCTATCAATAGTTGGGCTCTTAAGGTTGACTATATGTGACTTTGGTCAATTCTAAAAGGTTTCCAAATTGTTCTTCACATCATGGTCCATCACAAACTAGTAAGACACCCTAATCCTTGCCCATTATAGGCTATAAGTGAAAATGGTTCAATCTGAATGGAGTGTTTCACAGACCCATGCGGAGACATGAAATCTCACGATGGCATAGGTATTTCACTCCCTCTTAAAAGTAAAGCCTAGGTGGAGGGTTTATGTTATGCATATGTAAATGAATGACAAATATATATACAATAAATAAATAATTAAGCAAATATAAGCAATGAATAAAAAGAAAGACAAATGAATAAACAAGTATACACAATGAAAAGGAAAATAATAAAGCAAATATAAGTAATAAAAGGGAATAGAATAATTTCAAATTTATTAAGCGAGGCTTGGATAATAAGAAATCATTTACTGACTTAACTCTCGGGATTTTCGACGGAGTTACCAAACTATCATAATGTATAGATCTATAAATCTACCGCTAGACATGGATTAGAAGAGTTACCACTAATCTTTTTTGTTTAGGTGTGATTGGCCACCTGAAGCATATTCTGATTCACAAAACCAGATATTAAGTTCGAGAGTCAGTTACGCATAGGAAAGGTTATAGTACCCCTACAATGCCCATCCGAAGGATGGTACCAATTTAATTCAAAATTATCCAAGCCTTGATCATATTTGTAATTTATCGAATTAATTTAATATTGAAAATCAATCTTAAAATTGTCCTAATAATTTAGTAGCAATCTAAAATAATTTTTTAACCTCAAGAGTATTCATAAAGACTAGTGTCTCATTCTGAAGAGGCTCCGTCATTGGATTTATCAATATACTTTTATTAAGAAAAATTAACAAAGTCTCATAATAGTTTGGTGGGACCCAAAAATAATCCTCCAATAGTTTAGAGGATAAAAAGAATATCTTTCATTTTTTTAATTTTTATTTTTTATTTTTTATTTAAAAAAATAATTTTATGGAATTTCTTAATAGTTTGGTGGATTCCATTTAAAAAAATTAACCCGTGAAAATTCTTCAATAGTTTAGTAAAATTCATAAATTTATTTTGTAAGGATTTTATTTTTCGACAGTACATGATAATATGAGTTTTTGGGCACTTCGTACCATCATATTTCTCAAATTTTAGTACTTTAAACTTTAAAGGAATGAGTATATCCAGGACTAAGTAAAGCCTAGCACCATCGACAGAATCATAAAACCCAATTCCTTCCATAGCCCGTAACCTCTGTTCAAGTATACTAATATTTGAATCTTCCTAAAATTCCATCACTTTTGCCTTTTCTTTCTCTTTTTCTTTCAAGTCATTTAGATCAAGAACTTGGATCGGTTCTACTACCTTTTTAATAAAGACAGGATTCACATAACTATGGTAATACATTGGGTTCGAAGCTGATGGTATTTTAGGGTATACAGGATATGTGAACTACTGTGGCGGTATATCCTATGTGGACTGGGCTTGTTATGGACCAAAATCGAGAGGATATAGAGGATTGGCCACTTTTTATGATGGAGGGCCCTGTTGGCTTGTGTTCTCTTCTATCCCCTTTCCCTTGTTTAACTTGTTGAGAGCATCTAAAATCTTACTCAACTCATTCTCAAGCTTTTCCTGTGCTTTTTCTATTTTTTCAAGTCAATGAGAGTTTTCTTACTCCATTTGTCTAGCTCTGGCTCTTATGTTATATCTGTGAGCAAGGTTCTTACTGGATGGAGCTATCCTTGAACCTCGAATACCATATCTTAGAATTAGAAAGTTTATACGACTATCTTATGGTTACTTTGTTAAATGTACTGAATGAGAATGCAATGAATGAAAATGCATGCATTAAAAGAACATTTGCCTGAAGACAGTGCTCAACCAAAAGATTTCATTTATTCCAAAGAACTCGATTTACATAGAATTTATCATCCTAGAGTTATAACCATAAAATCGTTTGATCTGCTCATACTGATCTTTTGCTTCATCAATGAAATTCAATAGGTGTTATCCATATTCCCTTACTGGGGCCATCACTTACTTCAATGCTTCTGCCTCTTCGATCATTTTTCTTGTCTTACATACCTCTTTGTAAATTTGGATTGTTAAGTGCTCAATATACTTCTATCTTCTCAGGTTTTCCTTTTTACCATACCATACTTGGTATGATAACTCTATGTGCTCTCTAACCAATACAACAATATAGTCTTCTTGTTCATTTAACCTTTATCTCAACCAGCTTAGGAAGCTGTTCAACATGTTATTCTCTATCTGTACCTGGGTACTTTCTTCTTTTAATTTAGTATATTTTTGCTTCAATCAGTCATTTTCATTGGTCAGCTCAGTGATTGTTATCTCTTTGGCTTTTACTTTCACACACAACCTCTTATATTCATGGTATAGCTCTGTTAGGTCTTTAACAGTTGTATCACATTCTCTAGCAATCTTGTAAACTTTGATTTCATGTTTTTCAGCCCTATCTTTTCACTGATCTCTCTCTTCTCAAAGTTTTTGAATCTCTTACCTTAGCCTATCCTTTTCTATCTTAAACTCTTTTGTCGTTAGCTCTAATTCTGATGGTGTCTATTCAAGCTTTCCTCTTGTTGGCAGTTGAAAGCTTTCATAAATGAATACCACTTTCTATCCTTGTCTTGCTCTTCAAACCAAGTACCCATAAGTGATCTTATCATTAAATGGTCCAGGATTCACCCTACGGAGGTTTTTCCATGCTTTAATCGCCTCATTCATTCTCTGAAATGCTTTTGGCTCACTGTAAGAAAAATCTTATTGATGAAGCTTATACGTCATAGGAATGAATTGTTCTGCCCCAAACTGCCTTCTCACTAGAGGTGGCACATAACTTGTTACTCCTCATAAATCTCAAAGTGGGATCACAGTATTATCTTCACACTGATATAGCATAAGTTCATGATTCATCCACAGGACCAATCATTTTACTTCGATACTTGTCAGCTTTTGTAAGAAAGCTATCCATTTTTTTTAAACTTTTGTTCTGGCCACTCACTTTTGTAGAATTCCTTGATTGAAACTCAATTACGGACATAAAGCTTTGAGAAAGCACCTCTTTTACACTCGAAGTGACTTTTTATCCATAAGTACAATAACTGTATGTAACCTGTAAAATGCCCACTATTTCTACAATAATAACTCAAGGATCTGATAGTCTCTGCTAATATTATTATTGAAGGGTTGCAGCCATTAATCACACTTTCGAAGAAGTCAATCACTGCTATTTCAATATAACCTAATACCTTCGAAAAAATCACCATTCCATATATGATTAAGGCAAACACGTCTAACCCTCATTTTTTATTGGTATGTTGTATTAAAAAATTATGAAAAAACTTTCAAAATAGACAAACTTGCCATTGTTTCTTCTTTGCATAAGAATCCACAATCTCTTTGTTTATCCCTATAAAATGGGCTAGATTCTTATGAAATCTTGTTTTATGTTTTTTTACATATATCTTGTCTGGAGCCTCTAGAGCTTGGAGGTGCAGACCCAATAAAGTTGAATATTCTTCAATGGTCGATGTCATATCAACTTTATTGAAGATGAAACACTTATATGAAAGATCTCAAAATTGCACTACAGCTTTAATTAGTTGATTCTCAACATTCACTACAAAGAGGTGTGCTACATGTCCATGCCTCTACAAAATTCCTCTTGTCTTAATGGACTCATCTTCTTCCATATATCAAGCAAATCCTCTAAATTATTTTTTTTGAGGAGGATGGATGTTTCTTAAGACAAGGTGGAAGCATAGCTAATTGGTAAACAATCCCCTTCTTTTAGTTAAATCCTTTCTGATTGGACCTTTACTTCGTTGGGTGACTCACAATGAGCTAATACAGACAAGAGCAAACTAGTCATCCTGTGGAATCCATGAAGAACTTTTTGTTGGAGACCGTCTTTCAAGCAAATGTTTTTTATGTAACTTTATGATATGAGCATGAATCAATGCAAAAATGAATAAGAGAAAATGTTAGTATACCAAATAAGGAGAAATAAATAAATAACTAAATAAATTAAAACATCACACAAAATAAGAGAAATGAATCATATGCTTTTGGTCAATTTTAAAGGGAAAAAAATGGCTCTATCTATAGGTTAGGCATTTCTAATGTTCACTATATGTGGTTCAAGGTTAAAGTCTAAAGGTTCTCAAATTACTTTTTACATCGTTTTCTATTATAAATTAGTAAAGCACCTCAATCCTTACCCATTACAGGCTGCAAGCGAAAAAGATTCAATTTGAGTGGGAGTATTTCGTTAACCACTACAGAGGCATTAAAACCTTACGAAAGCATAAGTGCTTTACTCCCTCCTAGAGGGACGGAGTTCAGCTATAGAACTCATGTCATGCACATGCATATGAATGACATAATTATCAAACAAATAAACAAAATGAATGCATAAAAAATCTTTACAAAAAATTCAATTTTATTAGGCTTTTGGATAACACAAATTTATTTGCTGGCTTGACTCTCAGGCCATCCTAAGCAGAGTTGCCAAGCTATCATAACGTTTAGATCCGTAGACCTATCACTAGACATTGACTTAAAGAGTCACCACCAATCTTTTTTTTGTTTAGGTGCGATTGGTCACCTAACTGAATCTATCACTTTTAAAGAGGGATCCTAAGTTCGACTTAGGTATTTCTAAAAGGTAAACTCAATGTCCGTGAAATCAGAACTAGGTCCGGAAGTATGGTTACGTGTGAGAAAGGTTATAGCATCCTCACAACATCCATCGAAAGATGGTACAAGCTCAATTCTGTGTTATCTAATAAGCCTTAAAAATTTATCAAGTAATTAATTATTGAAAATTATTCTTAATTGACTCTAATACTTTTGACAAAAAATTAAGAAAATTCTCTCACCTCAAGAGTATACAAGAAAACTATTATTTCTCTTGTAAAGGCTCCGTCGTCGAATTATTTAATATTTAAAAATTATCCAAAGAAAGAAAAAGGAAAAACAAAAATGATTCGACTTTTGATATAAATCTTCTTTTTGTTGTTTTATAAGAAAAAAATTCATTGCTTTTATACAAGAAAAATTGATACTTTTAACTTTTCCTTAAAAATATTTTCTTGATAATTTTTATCTTTAAGAAAAACTGATAATTTCAACTTTTTCTCAAAATATTTTGTTTTTGAAATTTTAATTTCAAGAAAAATTGATACTTTTAACTTTTTCTTAAAATACCTTTTTTAAAAAAATTTTTGTTCTAAAAGAAAATTGATACTTTTAACTTTTTTCCAAAAATATTTTTTTTAAAAAAATTATTTTTAAAGAAAATTGATACTTTAAACTTTTTCCCAAAAATATTTTTTTTTGGAAATTTTTATTTTAGGAAAATCATTGACAAAAAAATAAAAATAAAAATAATTAACGAATACCAAATAATTCTAATTTAATCAATAAGCATAAATAATAATAATAATAATAATAATAAATAAATAAATAAATGAAAAAAAAAAACATTGACACAATTAAGCTCAGCGGTTGAAAGGGCTCGGTTTGAGGCACAAAAACAGCTAGAAGGCATCGTTCAGGCGGTTCAGCTTGGCTCGGTTGAAAGTTTGGTTAGAATGTAGGTAAACCAAAAGCGGGTTACGCCTAGGTTGGGTTGGACCAAATGGAAACGCGCGGATCCTGGGGTCCCTTAACGCCCAAAACGACATCGTTTTACAATAGTATAAAAGGCTAAATTTGACCTTTTTCACTAGATTGCTCATCCCCCTTCTCTCTTTTCCCCTTCTTTTCTTTCCCTCTCTCTCTAAGATTCAAGAACACCGGTTGAATCCGTCATCGGATTCTAAAATTTTTGCCAGAATCTGGGTAAGGTCACTGAAATCTTTGCCTGAAGTTCACTGATTTCTAGAAAATGGTTGCCAAAAACTTTGAATTTCGTCGAAAAGTCATCGAAAAATTGCTTGAAATCTAAAAATTTTTCAAAAATTTTTCAGAAAAAAATGCCAAAATTTTCAAAAAAAAATTTCCTAAGAATTCTAGAACTACCTCTGCTCTTCTAAACATTGTTTTTACTTCTATTTTCTCCCTGTTTCTTTTTGTGTCCTTCTACTTCTGATCAATAGGTATTTATAGGGATCAATTCACAGAGTTTTTGATTAATCTGGATTCCTTTTTTGATTAAGTTTCTAGATTATTAGACTAATCATTGAATCTATCCTATACTGGTTTAATCCAATTATGATTCTCTATTGGCCTTATTCACGGCAGAATTCATTCCCATTTTTATTATTTTTAATTATTCTGATTATTATTTTCTAACCGAAAATTAATCTAAAAAAGAAAAGAAAGAGGAAAAAGAAAAACAAATCAATAAATCAATAAATTACATAAAAAAATAATTAAGCTCAAATCTTTGGGTTTGACTGGCCCTATTGGATCAGGCCCAATTGATTCGAGTCTGAACCAAATTGAGTGTCTACAAATACAATTTTATCTTTTTCATTTAGTTTAAATTCATTAGATTATTTTACATTATGTTTATTTGCAAAACAATATCATATTTTCTAACTATGTTTTGATCATATTCTTTAAAAAAACCTGTTGCAATGTAACATGAGTTAAAATCTAGTATACAATCTATAACATCAATATAAAGCAAATTGGAATTGGGCTATCTAGTTAACACATCATAAATTATTTATTAGTCAAGTGACAATTTTTTATTTAAATTTCTTATTTTATTTTCTTTATTTTTGGCATTTTCAATACATGGCAAAAAAAGAAAATTAAAAAAAAAACAAAATGTTAAAGAAAAACGAGTCAAAAAAATATCATCCTTCTTTTTAGACTTTCCTCTCCACTTTAGCTTTTTTGACCAACCCCAAAATAGCATGAAATAGCATGAATTGATAGCACAATACCATCTAGAACTCCTTTACCATGACTTTTCCTTTGTCTACAACATTTTAGCCATTCAATGGCTTATTTGTGAACAAATACAAAGCAATCAACAAGCAACCTAGAATGTTAAATGCCAAAATAGTGGTTTAGGAAAGGGAATTAAAGGTTAAGGTTTTGTATTTTCTTTAGTGGGGTTCAAATTTAAAATTGAAAAAAGAAAGAATAAAAGCCACTACCAACACCAACAATGGCAGCATTAAGGAAAAGGACAAATTGAAAGTTTCAATTAGGTCTTTTGGATGAAAAAGAAGGTTTTCACTAGAAACAATTGATAGAAATAAAAAAGATAATGAATGGAAAAAAAACGATGGAGATAAAGGATTTTCCAATGATTACATGTAGCTTTCAATATCGATGGACAACGGAGACAAAATTAAGCCTATGAAATTAAAGATAGTGAGAAAATTTAAAATTAAAAAATTAATGAACCGAATTGAATGAATAAAATTTGATTTGAATCAGATTAAATAAAGTTTAATTTGAATTAAGATCAAATTTTAAAAATTTTATAATTTTATGTATTATTCAAAAAAATTGAATAAAATTCAATTTGAACCGTCATCACCTTTACTACTACTTTTTAGTCTTTAAAGAGGGGGAGTTACAAGATTGGATAAAAAAAGTAAGTAAAAAAGAGAAGATGTAAAAAAGAATAAAAAAGAAATACATATATATATATATATTATAGTGAGGGTTTAAATCTTTTGATTTGATAAAAATATCTTGTCAACAAATAAAGAAAAAAGAGAATATACCTAATACAACTCAAGTGTGACCCATATGAACCCAATAAGCAAATATTTTCTTATATTGTTTTGTTTTTTTTTTTAATGTGTTTAATTTTTTATATACGAGATTGTTTAAGAATGATAATGTTTAAATAACTTACAGGTTTGACAAATTAAAATAAAAAATATATTAATTATTATTTAAATATTTTCTTTTTTAATACGGACATTAATCATAGGATTCCACCCTAAAAAAACTATCAGGGCTTTACAAGCCCACATACTTAATGGATTCCATCACTCAATTCTAGTCCAAGCCCAAACTATTAGACATGGGCCAAAACCAACCCTGCCCAACAATTCCACCGCCCTCAAGATGCATAAAATTCCTCCAATCCCTAGTCGTCTCAATTTTCTTTCAATCTCTGAAAAATCCCCCAAAACACCTTAACTCTTGCTTCTTCTCTTTCTTTCCAATGACGACAATCACTCTCCGCAAGGGCAACACCCGGCTTCCCCCAGAGGTCAACCGGGTCCTCTATGTTCGAAACCTTCCATTCAATATTTCCAGCGAGGAGATGTACGATATCTTCGGAAAATACGGAGCCATTCGCCAGATACGCATTGGAACCAGCAAAGAAACGCGCGGCACGGCCTTTGTTGTCTACGAGGACATCTACGATGCCAAAACGGCTGTCGATCACCTGTCGGGTTTCAACGTTGCCAATAGGTATTTGATTGTGTTGTATTATCAGCAGGCTAAGATGAGCAAGAAGTTTGATCAGAAGAAGAAGGAAGAAGAAATCGCTAGAATGCAAGAAAAATATGGTGTTTCTACTAAAGATAAGTAAAATATATTATTTTAATGATTTGGAATTTTAGGGTTTTGCGTGAACATTTTAATTAATGACTTAACATAATCGTATATGTTGCTACTTAATGTTTGTTTAATAATTATATGTTGTTTTGTGTTGTGAGAAACAGATGATTTCTAATTTCTGAGTTACATGCCTTTTTAGTTTTGGCCATATTGAAAGTGGTGATGTTTGCTGAATTTTTGCTTATTGATAGGTTTTTTTTTTAAAGCTAATGATTTTATTTATCTAAAGAAGCAGGATTCTGCTGCATCATAACTGGTCTTACAATTTAGAAAAAAATTAAAGTTAGCTGAAACAAGTGTGAAGAAGTACACAATTTAAAGCACACAATAGTCGTACTTGGATCATTACTCTGTTTTCCTTTTCGGATTTTAGCTAGGTATACTGCGTCGCAAAATCCCTCAAGACCTTAGGATCCTAGGCCGCTTGAACCTAATCCCAGAGGGTGAGCATAATACTCCTTAATGACCCTTTAGGATTGTAGGCTCATCAAAAGCACATTTTTCTTGTACAAAGAAGACTTTAATCTGGGGAAAAGAGAAGAGGTTGCAGTTACTGGGATTTGAACCCTAGGCTTGTTGGATGCTACTTTTCAAGGATGGCTGTATGAACCAGCTGAGTAAATTTCAGGTTCACATCAAAAGCACATTGAAAATTAAATTAAGTACACTTGTAATCACACCTAATCTTGCTCAAAGGTATTTGTGGAGGCAATGAAGGTAGAGGAAAACTTGGAGATATTTTGGAAGGAAATTGAAGTCATGAAAGGATGCTATGTGCTTTCTCAAGTATGTTTTCGGCTCTGATTTGAAGAGGTAAGAAACCTTTTTAAATAAAGAATGGAGGTAGAGAGATGTTATAAGTGTATGATGGAATTGCTTTGTAACAGCATATTCCAAAAGCAAGATCTTTTAGGTCATAGGTGAGAACATTATTTATTATGGTGGTCCACTTGTCTTCTATAATTGTTTAGAAAGTTCAGGTATTCCTGGTTTTCTCTGTTTACACTTTCAAGTGGCTCAAGCTTTTGTTAAAATTACTCAAACCTGGCTTCCTTTTTGGCATATTGGAGGGAAGGAGTTCCTGGCTTAAGTTGGAAACAAGAACAGAGGAACAATCTAGTATTACTCAAACAAAAAGTAAAAGCTACACCCATCAAGGTAATGGTCTCAGGAGGCAAGCCAAGTCAAGTAATCTTTTATAAACTGTATTTCAGATATTTAATGTAAAAGATAGGAAATTTACTGACGATGTTAGAAGGAATTTTAGAGATTAAAGAAATACAAGAAAAAGATTTTTAGAAATGCTAATTACAGAAATATACTTCAAATTAGGAAAACCAAGTATAAAAGATGAATAGGGAACCATGTTAGCATCTCTCTAGATGTCCTGAGAAAGGAAAAAAAAAAACAACCAAGTACTCTGAAAAATAGAGTGAGAAACTGATGAATAGAAGAAAAAAGAAAGATGATCCTCTGTTAATTTAGAAATAAACAGAGTGGCAAATAGAAACCTAACACTTGTTTATAGCCCTCCTTGCTACTATTATATAGTTAAAACTAATGCCTAATCCTGATGAAGTGTTTGCCTTTGCCAAATATGATGTAGAACTATTGTAGAAAGACAAATGAACTAACAGAAAAACATAATCCTCTTATCTTATTTACAGAAATAATCAATAAAGTAAAAGCAATACATCCCTTTTCCTCTATTCTCTATATATGGATGATTTTTCCTTATTCAAATTAGAGCTGAATATAATATTTAGAGAGCATATAGCATCCTTCCAACTAAGCAGTTTTGCTTCCCGAAAATCTCCTACCTATCCTTCCTCGTCCTTTTCTAATATTGTAAAGCAATATTTGGGTGTGCTTAAATGTGATTGTACACCAAGTGGAGTGGTGCTTTCGCCTTTCACTATGCGCAAATATCTTAAACTTGAAGAACACCGGAATTATATATATGTTTGTGTGAGTGTGTGTGTGTGTGTGTGTGTGTGTGTGTGATGAGAGATTCACTTTAGTATAATTTTTACATTGTTTGGATTCTTTGATCAAAATTAAATCTGTGATTTATTTGAATCATTTTTACCATTTATATATATATATATATATATATATATTTTTGAATAATGCTTTTGAGAAGTTTCTATGTATGAATCAGAGGTAAATGCCCCTAAAATATGCGACTGGTTGATTGAAAATTTTAAATGTCTCGATGAGAAGGCCTTTTTATTTATCTACATTTTTTTTTTTTTGCAAGTGTCAAATTTTTAAAAATTGCACAATCGCATAAACAACTCATGCATGTTCCAATGGTTTATATATATATATATATATATATATATATATATGTTATATGATGATAGATTCAAATAAAATTGTCTCCATTCTAGAAAGGTTTCCGTTCTTTAATTGGATTTTTTGTTTTTGGGTAAAACTGCAAACAAAAAAAAGTAAGGCATTGCCAAAGCAAAGGTCCACATGCAGTGACAACAAGGGCTTAAACCCTCAAAGCTCAAGCCATGAAAATTACCAACAAGATGAAACCTGGAGAGAATCCCTCAATGAACTAAAGTGTAAAAGCATATTTTAATATGGACTTAATTTAATTTTAACTTCCATCCCAACCAAAGCCTGAAAGTACCAATGGTAAGCCGATACGCCCAAGGAATGCTAGTAGATTTAAGCAAAGCAAATTTTCATTATGCACCAAAAAATTAATGGCTACCATTTTATGATTTTCCTTGAAAAAAAAGTTTTGATTGGCTACCATTTGGCAACCAATTAGGGCCTTGATTGAGGCCTTCATTGAAAAAACTTATAGACGCGAGCGCGCATATATATATATATATATATATATAAATAAATAAATAAATAAAAGTTATCCTCATTTTACCATGATAGAACAGATAACTAATGTCTTCCAAAAAACAAAAAAAAATCATGGGTAATTGTGGAATAATTTGTCTCCCTCTTTTAACAAAAGCTCACGGTTGAAAGGTTCATAAATTAATGGGTTGGGTCTTGATCCACTTCTTGCTTTTCTTTTTTAATCTTTAGATCTTGCGATTGGCCTTTCTCTGCTTTAATTTTTCTCATTATAATTTTACATTAATTATAAAATTCCTTATTCAAAATGTATATAAAGTTTTTTTATTTTGTTAAATATTAATATTTTTTATCCAGTGCATTGTGTCACGGGTCGAGACTTAAGCTCCGAACCCGCGCGACTCCGGGACTCGGGCATCCACTCTTCCGACGTCTCGAATCAACTTAACTGTCACGGTTCACACTCTTGTGAGGTATTGTCCGCTTTGGCTCCCCTGGTCTCACGGTTTTATCCTACAAAAGGCGCCTCACAAGGCAGAGGTGATGTGAACCCTTTTATACTCCAATAACTCTCCTATTATGTTCGATGTAGGATTTAGGACTCCCTTTAGGTTCGTGACATTCTTCTGCACCCAACATCGTGATGCCTTCGTCACGGAGGCTGACCACTCTACCTACCTCCCTCGAGACGCTTGGTGTGGATCGAATGGTTTAGGGTTGGCTCTGATACCACTTGTCACAGGTCGAGACTTAAGCTCCGAATCCGCGTGGCTCCGGG
Source organism: Durio zibethinus (assembly GCF_002303985.1). Next base: position 1,462,918 of record NW_019167871.1, read on the forward strand.
ACCCGGGCATCCATTCTTCCGGTGTCCCGAATCAGCCTAACCGTCACGGTTCACACACTTGTGAGGTATTGTCCGCTCTGGCCCCCCTAACCTCACGGTTTTATCCTACAAAAAATACCTCACAAGGCAGAGATGATGTGAACATTTTTATACCTCAATTACCCTCCTATTATGTTCGACGTGAGATTTAGGACTTCTCTTAATAACTTCCTATAGAACTTTAAAATTTTCAATTATGTTTTTTAATTAAGAGAAAAAACTTGAAAAATTAAAAGAGAAAAGACAACTTAAAATAAAAATATTAAACACAAATCTAAACATTTAATTTAATATTAGATGCATGTATTTTTTTACTCAAAAAAATTCAACATCTACTTATAGCCTACACAGCAAAATTTCATTTTACATTCCTACTTCTATTAGTTTATGTTCGCTTTATGGTAGGAACCTTCATTAACAGTTACTTGTTTCCCAATTTCTTTTTTTTTTATTTTTTATTTTTTTATTTTTTTGGTAATTAACAGTAATCCAATTTAGGCAGTCCTTTGACAGATTAATTAAAATATTCTTAATTACCATTGGTTTCTAACTGAAAATGGTTTAATTAGTTTTAACCAACCTGCTTGCACGGCTGGAATAACACACAATGTATCCAAATGATGCAGAGCAGCATCTAACCGAAAAACAATTCATAATTCCCACAACATACACATCTATTAATTAATTCTCATCTTAAACATTCCTGCTCCCACCATCTTCAATATTTTTTGCCACCATGGCCCACCCGACAGAGGTAACAAGCCTCAACATCAGTGTGTCATGCAATATTTTTGTTCATGTCGATATGTTGCTTTTGATTTTTGTTGGCTTTTTCCGTTTGCCTGGCTAACATTTTGAGTTTCTTTTCCGGTATATGAAATAATGATGTTTCATAGATTTCATTAGTCTAGAATTGTTCCAAGTTTTCTTGCTGATCACACCCATTTGATTTCCTTTCACCAAAAATCATGCTATGTTTATGATTAATGAGAGTCATAATTCATAATTAGTTTTGCAAAATCATGCTATGCTTAGAAAGAAATTTGAGAGAGTAAATTTAGATTTTATTTGCTATATAAATTGTGAGAACTAAATGCACGCACTAAATGCATAAACTATTTAAAATTCAGTGTGTTTATATTTGAAAGGTATAAAAAACATGCATTTCAAATTCACAAATACTTATAGGTATTTCAAACAAATCATTAGGTCGATCCAACCTAGGACATAGTGTTATTAATTGTTACATGTATGTCTAGTTAAACTGAGAAACAGAAGATAGTTTTGAGCTTGTAAATAAACATATAGTAAGTTATTGTTTCAAATTGACAGAACAACGCATGGATGTCTGTTCCTCAATTTGGAGGGTGGGATCAGAAAGGTCCAGGAGCTACGGACTATTCGATGGTCTTCTCGCGAGCTCGGGAAAACAGGAAGCAACAAAAGACTGATGCTAGGCGTAGCCTTGGAAATGAGCAGGAGTTCATTGCTGCTTCACTACCTCAGCAGCGACAAGAGGACGAAGATTCTATCACGGTAAGATTTCCATTTCACTAATTGATCCCTGCTTGGGTCTCCTAACTTGAGTGATTAGTAGTCCGTGAAACACCCACATTCTGCCGATGAGATTAATGGAGTTAGTAAGATTGGAATATTTCATTTGTAAAGCCTAGGTTTGAATCTCACTACGAACAGTCTTCCTGGCGATCTTAAATCTAATGCATGTAGACATGCGATCTGTTCTGACTCTCAACTAGAAAAATCTCCCCACCACTCTAAACTTCATGTTTGTTTCTGTGGCAAAAAAAAAAAAAAGAACACCCACTTTCTCATTTCTAATGTCGCCAATTCTATTACCATGCAGAAGAGAAAGAAGATCTTGACCTACATTAACTGCTGTATCAGGCCTTGACCCCAGCCATGCATTCTGCACATTTCCAGTCATTTGGCGTTGTAAACAGAATTAAACTTCTGGCATATTTAGATTTACAGGCGCTCTGCCGCTGGGGAACAAAGCTGAAGTTTCCAAGCTTTAAGCATGATTTGCCATGTAAATATCCTTCTTACTATGTATAATTTTCTTCTCCAAAACTGATTGTACTAGCATGATAATTATATCGACTTCCGAAGTTACCTATACCAATGTTAGTCTAGCTCTTTTCTCATGTTCTTATCAGTTTCCTTCGCTCAAGCACAATAGAGCATAATTTCAATTCAACTTCTGGATTTGAAGCGCTTTGGTGGACCTTTGGTGCTAACCTATCAGCGCATACAAAGAAGGGCGGTTCTAAACACACCCTTAATATTTTTCTCCACACCCCCCACATTTTTATTATACATTTAACCTTAAATAACGTTATTTAATACCCTTTAGTAAATTATATTTTTGTCTTCCATACACCTTCTTCATCATCTTCTCTTCTTCTTCTTCCACTTCCGTGCATTCTTCCATCAGAAACCCTAAATCTACTCTAATTTTTTTAAAAATATTAATATTTTTTTCTATATTGTCAAAATGAAAAATGAGCTTGAAAAAAACACATGCAACAATGAAGATTGCCGAACTGATGATTAGGTACGTCAATTTCTAAGTTTTCGAATTTGTATTTTTGAAAACTTTTAAAGATTTTTGAATATGCATTTCACGAAATTGTTGGAATATTCTCAATAATAATAGATCACATGAATTACATATGATAGTAAAAAGTTATATTTTATGTTTGAAAATTTGTGTATGCATAAATAAACACATATTTGAGCTATTATGTCTACAAATAAACATTTATTTGGATAGTCATGCCTATGCAAAAAGATGTCGATTTTATTATAAATAGATTTTGGATTTTGGAAAGTATAACAATTTTCAGATATAGCAATATTCAAATAAATATCAAATTACTTCCATAAAGTTTTGCCGCAGAAATTCTTTATAGAAAAACGATAGTCTTGTTATATGCTATAAATATTCAATGGATTGATTTCGTCAATACAAAGTGCAATCAATCATTAGGCTTTATTATATCTTCGAGATTTATCGCTTATAACTTTTTTACAAACAAATTAATCAAATGGTGAGAGCGAATAAAATTGGTATCGTTATACGCCTTGAAACATTTCCTTAATCTCTTATATTTTTTCACCCTAGGTTCTAATAATCTTAAGATTTTATTTTTGCAAATTTATAAAAAAATTTATTGAAAGCAATAATGGTAGACAAGGACAACATGTTCAGATTAAAACAAAAATTTATTCAGATTTGTTTTTAATTTATTCCAATGAATTCTTTTGGGATAATAAATCTTGGAATGATGTATGCCAATACAATAAAATCAAGAAGCAAAGAAATTGTTTAGTGTTGGTTGATTTTCGGTTAGTCTACAAGCAAGTCAATAAATTATTTTTCTTCTTTGATGAATCATATTTCATGTTTATCTTTTCTTACCATTTGAGCTGAACTTTAATTAATTAAAAATTCCAAGAGTTCTCCGAAATGGATACCAAATTATGGCAAGTCTCAATGTAAAAATTAACGTGACAAAAATTTCTTTTATATATATATATATATATATATATATATATAAGAAAGATATGGTGGAGACAATATGTCCATCTTCTATCATCCAGTTAATACATGACTGTTTTTAATGGCTATAAAGACATATTTCTTGTGCTCGAAAAAATAGTCATTTGCATGCTGCTAAGTCGAAAGTTTGTCACACCACCACCAAATGGTTAGAATGGAGATATTCGATTTTTTGTGACCCTTTTTCATTAGCAAACAAAGAATTATGTTTCAAATCTCATGACATCTAAAGTGGAGTTAAATACTTCATCTTGCTCAAAAGAGGTAAACATGAAAAGATCCTTTCCAAGGGTTACAATTATTGAAAGAAAAGTCAATTTAGTAAAAGCATCCCAAGTATCAATGCCAGCTTTCATATTTATGAATGATAAAGAAAGAAAGTAATTTCATGGAAAACATGAGTAAGATTTGCTAAAAATAAATAAAGTTTGTTTTAATGCAAACATAACTTCATATAATTGTAAAGATATGGCATTTATGTGTATAGAATTTAAAAGAAAAGTGTACTAGTTTCATGGCTTTCTATAGTTTCGTAACAAGGATGTGTAATGGTTATGCACTATGTGTAGGCTAGATAATGATATTGGCTTTTCAAAATAGTAAACGTTGGATTTGGCAATTCAATAAGTTATACATTGTGAACTTGCTATAAGTATTTGTTTGAATAGCATTATCTCACAAATTTGATTGTGAAAGGATTTGAAATTAGATTAAAATATTTATGGAGCTTAATTGCACATAGGTGTATCGATGCTATGAGTAAAGTTTGAATTTATTATATTCGTATTATTATTATGATCCATTTAGGTGGTGGACATGATTTTGAGAAAGGCATAAAATGATTAATAATGCCCATGATAAAGGAAGAATATATATATATATATATTATATATATATATATATTATTTTACAATCACTTAATATGCCTATTGGTTGTCTTCTAATTGACTATATTTTAAAAGGATATATGAAATATCCTTGTGCTTATATATAACTTTTTGACAAAAAGTCTTGTTATTTGATATATATAAATATATATATATATATATATACACACATATATATATATATACATATATATATATGTTCCACCAATGGATTTAAGGCCTCTTTACAACAATTTACTTGGTGAAAAAGATTATATGATGTATGGTTTAAAAATTGGTGGCAATGGCATTAATTTCTTGGGATATTAAGAAATATATAAAATTAACAAATGTGAAACTATCATGATAAGAATAAAGTCAAAGTGATCACTATGAACTAAAAAAATTTATGACAACTATAAAAAGAATATCCTTAATAGCTAAATTACTATGGAAAAAGCATTCTTTAAAAAATGTATATACATACATGGTGGGGGTGTTGGTCTTATAAATTTTCAAGATACAATTAATATAAAAGTTTCACCATGTGGTATAGAAAATTAACATAGCTATGTTAAAAACTTGATGATAAGTTCAAACATTTAATATAAAGTCATCTATAATGGAAACTTGACTCGGCACTTGGTATAACATTATGTCTTGAGTTCAATAAGCCAAAAGGTGAGATAAGAGGTAAGGAACATTTTGTATTTCCTCTTTTTTCATTCCTTTCTTTACAAGTAGGATTGATTGTGTTACCTTTTACTGTCCCAACAAAAAAAATCATGCTACTCGGGTCTTTTACTTTCTGGCTTCATCACTTGCAATAGGTACGTAGTCGTTTTGCGGTAACTTTTAGTTTAGGGCTTGAAACTATAAGCTCGAGTGATTTGTTTCATACCAAATTTCCCTTTTCTACTTGCAATAGAGTTGGCCTTCAGTTTCTATATAGATGATCATCTGTATGTGACTGCAATTCTATAATCTTATATTTTCATCCTAAGTGTTTGGTACCCGCAATGATTAGCAAAGGATGAATTTATACTCTTAATAAACCCATAACATAAATATATTAAAATGTTATAGTTACAAGAACACTTTTGATGGGAGCTATCTATGTGAGTGTAAAGTGTGGTTGCTTCTTAAGAGTTCAAGGGCTTAGCTCTAACAGCAATCATAAAAAGAAGATGTAAACACACATGGCCAAAATAGTGTCTATAGATATCAAGCATTCATTAGATGTTGAAATCATTGTGTAAGATGAGTTTGGTTAACCAAATGGAATAGCTAGTTTAAAACATAGTCTACCATGCAATTTCGGTTAACTTTAATTTATTTTTACTAAGTAAAGGTTCAAATCATAAGATACTTTTATTTTTGCAATTAATTTTAAAGATTATCATAAATCTAGATTATTGTGAAAATAGTGGGGGATTGTTGGAACATTTTCAATAATAATAGATCAAATGAATTACTTGTGATAATAAAAAGTTACATTCTTTTAATAAAACATGATTATTTGTTAAGAGTTGTGTTTGAAAAATTATGTATGTCTAAATAAACACATATTTGAAATATTATGTCTATACAAATAGACATCTATTTATGTTAAAATTTCCTTCCATTGTTTAAATAAATTTTAGTTTACTTCTATAAAGTTTTGTTGTAAAAATTTTTAACAAAAGAATGATAAACTTGCTATATGCCAGCGAATGCTCAATGGATTAATTTCATCAATGCAAAACATAGTTAATTATTAGGCTTCATTGTATTTTTTAGGTTTATCATCAGTAATTCTTTTGCACATGCCAATTAATCAAGTGGTGGGGACGAATAAAACTTTAAGAAACATAGCACCGTTACATACACTGAAACCTTTCCTTAATTTCTCATGTTTTTCCAAACCCCAGGTTCTAACAAAAACTTTTAAAAGTTTTTGAATTCCAGAAACCCTAATTCGAAAACTCTTAAAAGATTCGAATTTGCATTTTTGGAAACCTTTAAATTTTTTTGGATTTTCATTTTCAAAAACTTCTAAAAGTTTTAAGAGATGCATTTCTAAAAGCTTCTAAATGTTTTCATAAATGCATTTCTAAAAGCTTTTCTAAGTTTCTGGAAATGCATTCCAAAAGCTTTTTGAAACTTTCGAAAATACAAGTTTGGAAGCTATGAATTGCAACATCAGTTGACCATATTTTATGAAATTAAACAACATAATCAAACGAAATCAAAACAAAATATACAAAATTACCTCTTATTATAAGCTTTTTGACCTGATTTATTTTGTATCTTTGTGATTTTATGTTGATTTTGGTTTAAAGGAAGAGAGAATCGAAAGAGAGTGTTGCTGTTTATGGGTTTAAAAGAGAAGAGAATGGGTGTGAAAGAGGATGGCTATGAAGGCGTGTGGGTATGAGTAAGGTGTTCATAGAAAATGAGAGTTAAGGTGTAGGGTGTAGTGAGTAAAATATAAATTTTAGATTTAAATTATGGTGTTTTTAGAAATAAGGTTTAAAAAGTGTTTATAGGGTGTATTTAGAATTTACCTGAAAAAAAATATGACTAAAGGTGTAAATGAACAGAGTTTTCGATGAATTATTTATGAATATGTTTTATTTCTTTTCGTTTATATTCATTTATCAAGTTTAATAAACGATCTTGAATAATATTTTTATGTTCGTTTATTAAATGAACCAAATACGAACAGAGGTCTTTCGATTTATTTATATTCGTGAACAAACTCATTTAAAGTTTGTTTAAAACTTATACGTTTATTGTTTGTTTGTTATTCGTTTACTATTCGTTTACAATAATACTAATAAAATTATATTGTTATCCTTTATCATAATCCTATTTTAAGGTTCATTTATGTTCATTTGGGTTCGTTTAGGATTTGTTTATTTAAATTTATTTTATTATAATTTATTTATTGTTATGAACATGTTTGTTTATACATGTTTGTGAATATATTTGTTTAATATTCACATACATTGTTTAACTTAATTAAACTAAACATGAATCAAACGAGAATATCCTATTATTTAAATGAACCGAGCTCAAACGAACAAAATGATTTTCTTACCGAACAAGAACAAAACCCAAACATCTCTAAAAATAAATGAACAAATCACAAACATATGTTTATTTGTTTATGTTCGATTCGTTTACAGCCCTAAATAGTACTATGTCTGGAAAAGATTAATGTTTTGAATAGTTTTAAACTATAATAAAATGTTTAATCTAATTCTTAAATTTTAAAAATCTTTGATACCTAAATATAAATCTTTTAACTAATGCGGTATTTATCCCTAATGTAATTAGCTCAAAATAATGACGCATGACTGACAAATAATTATTTAAGTATCATGTTAATTAACAGATTTATAATTCAAATATCACATTAAAGATTTTTTTCAAAAATCACATTGAATGTTTCACTATAAATCTATTAATAGACATTAACTCATCTATAAACATAGTTCACAATACACTATCACACACTACTTTCTTTGCCATGTTTTTGTCAAAATAATTTTTTTAATGATATATGAATTATAATTAAATATTTAATATGATAGTTGAATTATTAAAATCTCTAAATGATATTTGAATTATGAATCTATTAACTATATTATAATATTTGAAGTGTTGTTTATTAATTACGTGTCATCATTTAAAACTAATGATATTAAAAATAAATATAACATTAATTAACAATTCAAAATTTATGTATTACATTAAAAAATTTTAAATTTCAAATATCTTATTAAAAATTTTACTATAATTCAATTCAAATATCATTCTTAATATTAACCTTCTATCAAATCACTGTAAAAAGCAATGACCAACAAAAAGGTTCTACCACCTTCTCATCTACCAATGACAATTCTCAATGGAAACTTATCTCCTAAAATCCATACTGTCAAATCTCAGTTTAAGTACGGACGTCAATATCAACTTTCATTAAGTACGAAGCCCTTGCCAAAATTCCCCCATTAATCTAAATATGAATTTCCCTAGGGTAACACCAAACTGTCCTAGTCTCCATAGAGCCAACTTCTCAACAAAAACATTTGCACAATAAGAATTGTACCAACGCTCTTTATTGAAACCCCTCGGGCAATGCCTTTCAACCCCGGATCATCCATGTGGTCCTAGTGGTGGTGTTAAAGCCATAGAAAAAGATGGTCCGGATAACTCAAAACCCAAGAAATGGTAGCCAGGCAGCCTATTTCTCTTCAAGCATTGCAGCCTTTGTTTCAAGCAAGATATGCCCTGTTAGAAGTACAGGGCTTTCCTATCTGTTTGTTTGCACTACTCTATATGGTGTCTCGGAGTTGAAAAAGTACAATGATTTCGTGCTGTTGCCGAAGGCCCATGTCGGATGAAAACTTTTCAGTACGTAAAATTATTTAAAAAGTCCATTTCCACAAATAGAGCAGTACCCAAATTCGTTTTAGCAAACTGTTTTCTCATGGTTTTATTCATTTTCTCGGTTCAAACCAAGATAGAATAATTATCCTTCCGATTCAAGTGACAGAAAAGTAAAATACTAGTGGTAAGTCCCAACTAATTAGTTGCAGAATTAAAAGCACTTTACTGGAGCGTTGAGGGAAGACAAGTACTTAGCGTCGGCCTTGTCAATTCCATTGAAAAGATAGCTGAAGGGAGGCATTTGTATATACTTCCCAGAACCAGGGATTACTTTCAGCTCATCATCTTGCCAAACCACTCTTCCTCCAGCAATTGTTACTTCAACTTTTCCCTGACAAAAACATATCAAAAACATTTTCAAACCTAAAATGGATGAAAAGGACTACTGAAGAAATCTTAGTTCATTAGATGTACTGGTCCTCGATATGTTAATTGTTAAACCGTTTTTCAACTTATAACTACTAAAAAGATTGCGGGTAAGTCACTTGGCAAACGTGACAGGATATGAAAATTATAATAAAAAAAAATGGAAGTCACACAATTTAAATTTTAACATAACCGTATATGATATGACAAAATTAAAAAAAATATATATCATGTTTAACATGTCAAATTCTGACATAATAATTTTTATGTTTATACAAATTTAATTCAAAATAGACAGAATCATTCTGATAAGCTGACATAAACAATCAAAATGATTGTCTATAAAATCTGAACTTTATGGTCATTATTTAGAAAGTCACATAGGTTATTAGAAGATTTTATGAACTAAACATGTATTTCTTGAACATTTTTTTTTGTGAGAACAAAATGTTACTTACTTGATCAGCAGAAGAAAATCTTTTATGTATGGGAGTAGTTCAAGTTCTCAACTTGCATCTCTGATAGTCTTATTATACCTTTATTAATTAAGCTTTTGTTTACAAATTATGAGTCTTTAAATAAGCTTAAGTATTGGTATGAGCAAATGGAAAATATGCAAAAAAAAAAAAAAAGAATGAAATTACCTTTCCTTTCCTACCATCATAGACATTTGTATCAGTTCTAGAGTGGTGGGAGCTGGTACTTATTTCAAAGCTCGAGTTAGGATTGAATATAATGATATCTGCATCAGATCCAGCAAGAATTGCTCCTTTTCTTGGATAGATATTGAAGATCCTAGCACTGTAAAATCTCCATCATTAAAATTGGTTTCCTAGCAGGCAGCACGAAGTTATTGAAAGAAGACAGAATCAAGATATGTCCTTCGTAATGCCATGAATTCGACAACAAACAGACAGGTTATCTATAAAGTTAAATGTTACAATGAAATCATACCATTCAGTGCTTGTTATCCGGACATAATCAGCAACAGAAATTTGGCCAGATTCCTGGAAAGTCATATTTGAGAAAGCAATTCATCCGTCGAACCATATTCTAGGTCCAGTTGTCTACTTTTAAAAAATTTTAAGGTGAAACTTCAACTATAACTCACCACCATCGTATCCCAAACCATGTGCATCCTCTCCTCAATCCCTAATTTCCAAAAGCATCACAATTTAAGTAGAAGTCATACAAGAATGCAAGTTCAGAAATGCCATGAACCATTGTTTAAATTACCGTTTACACCATTGGGAATTTTCCGGAAATCATGTATGCCAAAAGCCTTTTGTGTAGAATTAAAGGTACAATGATCAGTTCCTACAAGCTGCAAGTAATGAAAATGTAATTTAAATGTGCATCTTGCAAATCTTTTGGTTGCTGACCAAATTCTACGGACAACATTGGAAGCATAGTTATCGAAAACAAGTTGCCCAAAAGGCTCATATGAGCAGCGTTTGCAAACCATTTGGTTTGAAGTTCAAACAACCTTTGCAAACCTAGATCATATTGTAACAATGTTTGAAGTACTTAAATATCAATGATGAAAGAAAAACCTGCAAAAGTCCATTTGAAAGGGCAGCCTGCAGAGCCTTGTTATGTCCTGATTCTCTGATAGGAGGGCTCGTGACATACCTGAAATGTGAGAAGAACATAACACCTCAAAATACATAAATAATTGATACGATGTGATCGAAGAGAAAATAATGAGGAAAGGGTCTTGCTTTGCTGCAGTGATGAAGTCAGGATCCCATAGCCCAGAATCATCAAGGACCAATCCAGAAACCACAGGCTCTCCAATAACCTTCTGCCCTGTAACAGGAAAAAAAAAAAAAAAGACATTAACAATTACAGTTATGTACAATGTGCATCAAAAGTTACATACATTGAAGATCAAAGAAAATATGGGAAAATCATATCACTTCTGATATCCCATTGTATTGAAGAAAAAAAAATATGGGAGAATCAAATCACTTTTTTTGACACATCAAAGTAATTTCAGCCTCCATATTAAAGACGTTCTAAAAGTTTATAGCATTGCATATATTTAACATCAGGGACAAAGGCATTATGAAGACTCAGCTGATGATGCTCAATAGCATTTATTAGGATAAAGATGATGTTTATAAGAAAGAAAATACTAAAAGTGAAAAAAAATTAAAGCCTGATTTTCGAGCTTTAGCTATTTCTTCCATGGCATCAATGCTCATCACATGAACAACATAGACAGGTGTGTTCACAAAACTCGCCAAACGAATTGCCCGTGCAGTTGCCTCGCCTTCTAGCTGCATGGAATGAAACTAGAAACTAAATTATAACGACAACAAAAATGAAAAAAAAGAATACATCTATTCAATAAGAGTTTTGCTGATTATAAATAAATAACTGGATGCAGTACACTAAAATTAGTAAAAGGAAGCAGATGCAAGAATGTTCTTGCCTCCTATCATCTAGCTGTAATTACCAGATAATCAATCTTGTGGTAAAGATATGGCAAACTATACAACAGATACAGATATCTGCTTAGTCTTGCAGATTATGCTTCCCACTTAATAACCATACTTGTAAGGTACTTTTTATGAGACAAAGCCGATGAGACTTTTTAGTCAAAACAGGCAATACCTCATAAGCATGATGCGGGTCTCCACACAATCAGAGATCACAAGAAATTATCAAAAGATGTTAACCTATCTGCTAGATTTAACAAACTACCAAAAGTTTGAAAGGGCCAAGACTAAGACTTGTCGTAACATAGTATACAGCAGCAAGAGCAAGCACTAGCAGAAGGAAAAACAATTTAACAAAACTAGAGAATAATTTGGATAATTACCACCGCAGGCCTAGAAAGGGCATGCCCTTCTGGACCAGTAATACCAAGCTCAATCATTCTTTTTTGTCCTTCAAATACAGCATCTCCATTTTCAGCATGGACCATAGCCAAGGCACCAAGAGACTTACACATCTTCAGTCCTTGTAACAGAAGGTCGTCATTGATCATGAAAGACCCCTTGTATGCCATGAAAAACTTGAAAGAGTTGATACCTACAAAATTGGAAAATTAATGCACATCAAAAAGCACCAGATTAGAAGAAATTGTTCATTTCTTTCCACAACCAGAGGCACGATAACCTTTTAGTTAACATACACAGATAATGAAGTGTGAATTGCAGCAGCGTATGGAGGATTTTTTTTCGGGGTGTCCACTTATATATAAAAAAATTGCTGATGGATTTACTAATTTTATTAACTAAAATATGTCGAGGGAAAATTTTTGGGAGTGTCCGGTAAAAAATTTTCTTTCAAATTTTCTTATTTTTTAATTTTTGGAGTGTCCATAAACACCTTACTTATACATGTGGATCCACCTCTGCTGAAATGTCAAAGAAGCTTGCAGGCAGACAGACCGTAAAACATGAAAATCTGAAAGATAAAGAAGCTTACCCTTCTCCTTAACCATTATTTCCATTTCTCTTGAAACAGATTCATCCCATTTTCTGATTACCACATGGAAACCATAATCCATACAAGACTTCTTTGCTTTCTTTTCATAGGCTTCAAACCCTGCCATTAAACTACCATTAACTGGGTGAACAAAGTCAATATGCATTGTTGTTCCACCTGCTAATGCCGCAGCCTGACCACTGAAGAAGTCATCAACAGCCACAGTCCCCATAAACTCCGCATCTAGGTGGGTGTGAGGATCAATTCCACCTGTTAATGTTACAAAATCAATGAAATAATGGAACACAATTAAACATATTTATCTACTATGGTGATCAGGAAATAACTTGACAATGCCTTGAATGAGGTTGGTTTAAGGTTAAACAACATAACACAATTATGAAGAAGTTGTAATTTCTTGTTGTTATGTTCCAAGGAAATGAAGGATTGTAGACAGGAACGAACCATCTAAAAATATCAGGAGGCAAGAATTTAAACACAAATTAAGCCTTCCAGGATGCTATACCACATCAAAAAGAGACAATGTGAGTATTTACATGATAAAATGTTATATATAAAAATATACATATATAAGTAGGGATCTACTTAAACTAGTGTAATTCTTACATTTTTTTAGATCATTGGATCAAAGTTATTAAAATTTAAAAATATTATTTCATTCAAATGAGTCATGGATTTAATTTCGATCCAAAAATTCAAAAAATATATATATGAGTTACACTAGTTAAGTGGATCCCTCCTCTAAATGCATATATGAGAATGAGAAATATTTCATCTACAATTCTTTTTACTACAATCTTATAATTGTTCAATCACAATAAAAAAATTATGTAAAAATTAACCACTTATAAGTATGGTTATCATATAAAATTTTAATAAACTACATATATATTATTATGAATTGTGATTAGTTAATCATAGTGTAATGAATGTAGGTATCATTGTCATGGAACTAATTATAGCTTTAAGCTCATATCCCCTAAATTTTCATTATGTGCTGTTTGTTAAACCCAAGAAAAGAATGTGTAAGGAATAAACATAATAAGATTATTTTACCCTTCAATACAAATATTAATAATTTATTCAAATTTTCAACATAATTTTTTAATTTCATTTCTTTTGCTTTTTCCCTCCATATCCATATCTTTTTCTTTTCTGTTCTATCCAATTTGCTAATAAGGAGAATTGTCATCGTTGCTGATGATGAATGAAATTACTGGCGATGATAAGGTGCTTCCTACAACTAGAGATGGTAAAATTCAACTCACCAGTTTTACTTTCAAAGTATTTTTCACAAATATTTAAAATATATTTTATATATATTAGATTCTTCTTTGATTTATTATATCAAAATATTATAATTATGTTTGACGTATAGAATGATGAATAAGATAACGTAATAATCATTTATATTATATTTAATTTATATCTAATAAAAATAGATAAAATTATAAGAAGACTTATCATCTTCTTCGTATAGAATGATTCAGTCCTTCCAAAATAGAAAAGATTATTTTTAATTTATGATATTAAACTTACACATCTTATTATACCCTTAAAAATTATATCAATAATTTAATTATATAAATTTTGAGGAAAGATCATTTTGATCAATAAATAAATTATCCTAATTTAATCCTTGTACAAATCAAACATAAAATAAGATGATATTATTTAATCTAATCTTATTTATAATATCATATTATCCTATCATATTATAATCTTATATATCAAATATGAACTATATATATAATGGCTCGCAATTGAACAAAAACATGTTTTGATTGTAAAAGAAATCTTTGATTGAGTAAATAACCTTGAATTTTGTAATGCACAAAACTGTTGTCAATTTTTTTGGTGCTATAATTCTTCTATTACACTTATTACAGATGCTAAGAATAAACAAGGAATTATGAAGCAAATTTTGTAATTTGTTGACCTTAATGACTAGAATTCAGATGAAGAAAACTTTCTCCATTCAATTGATCTAGTCAAAGACAATGAAGACGATTGTAATAGAATCTTTCTCCATACAATTGATCTAGTCCAACAATTAAAAGGTAAAAGAAAATAAAGCTCAAGATTGAATGATTTCAAATTTAAACAATCAGATGACCTAAAGTTGAAGGTGAAATTTAAATTGACCAAAAATTAATGATTTTAGGAAAAAATGAATAGAAGAAATTATTCATATATTAATGAAATGCAAATGTAAGTGGAAATGAGTCTTTATATAAATGGTCACTTTGTTTTATCTCAACTTTAGTATTTCTCATGTGATCCACATCAATAAGGAGTTGAATAAATTTTAATATCATTTGTCACAAGCTCACATTTTTAATTCAAAAGATATATGTATTTGATGAAAAAACTCTGAACTTATAAATTTAAAATTATATTCATCTCTTTATAATATGAGATTCGAGAGAATTATTCCATATGATTCGAATCAATTATTCCTTGATTTTAGTTTTGCTTTTAATTTGTTTTTAGATTGAGTTAATTATAATTTTAATAACTAAGCTTTGAGAAAACATATAAATTGGTACTTAAAAAAATTAAATGTACAATTTGAATCCTAACCTTTTAAATAATGTATAACTTGCATTCTGAATTTTTAAAATATGTATCATATTAATTTAAATTCTAATTCCATTAATTACATTAGTTTATACATGCGACATTTGACAAATATTATCTAGTTATGTGATTATCACATATATTATCAATATTTTTTTTCAATATAAATTAAAAACATTTATAATTTTTTATTTTAATCGTAAAATTGTCTATAATTAATCAATCATTTTTTGTCACATGATATCTATATAAAAATTTTTACAAAATATTTAACACTTTATTTAACAAATAATATACATATAACAAAATTATATTGATTAAATACTATATAAGCAAATTAAGTTAACAATATTAAATTTTAGATTAAAATAATACATTATTTAAAATTTTAAGATACAAATTATAATTTAATTTTTTTAAATATCAATTTATATATATTTTTTAAAATTCAAATACCAAAAATATGATTAATCTTTTAATTTTAACCTGAAGGTCCATCCCTCGGAAAAGTATTCCAAAAAAAAAAAAATCAAATAGGATACTTATCCGAAATAATTTCGAAAGGATAATAGCTAATTCCATGCATCTAACAAGTCAAAAAGGTGCCAGCCAATGTACATAACCGGATTATAAGTAATAACCTGGCATGACAGTATCTTCCGGTGGCATCAAGCACGGTAACCTCATCACCAACTTGCCAAACATATAATATCATTTATCCAAAAAAAAAAATTAATATGAAATCCTACAACACGATCATCAAATTACACCTTACTACGTAATTGGCATACAATATTTTTTGACACATGTCTATATATAAATATATCTATGCTTAGTAATAAAAAACAAATTCCAGAATTTAATTTAATTCGTTTTTGTAATTAGTGAATAATATTTATGTTTAGTAAATTTAAAGTTTAAATTTTAATATTTGTAAATTTTTTTTTTATTTTTCGAGTATCAAACTATGATCTCCATTGTAAAAAAAAGTAAGAAACAAAATATGTACTAACCTTGATATTAGGCTTGACGGTTGCAATGATGCCATCTTCGACATAAACATCAGCTATCTCCTGCAGGTGATCATTCACCACAGTCCCTCCCTTAATCAACAGCTTGGACGATGATGACGACGAAATTCTACACGTTGAATTGCCATTTCCAACTCCAACTTCACAAATCTGCTAGGACTATGGTTATTTATAATTGCTTTGATCAATTAATGTTCTAACGAGCCAAAAGAGACAAAATTGTAAAGAAATTATGAGAAAATTTTGTACTACCAGCTGCTGGTTTGAATGTGATAGGGAAAGAGAGGCGAAGAGAAGAAGACAAAGTAAAAAGAGAGAAACTATTAGAGAGAGAGCCATGGAATTAA
The DNA here is from genome assembly GCF_002303985.1 of Durio zibethinus. The sequence goes on from NW_019167871.1 coordinate 1,479,623, forward strand.
TCTGTGAAGCTGGGGCTCCCTCGTCAGATAAGGTTAATATATGTATATATCGCATTTATGGACGCTGCCTCTGTTAATGCAATCTGTTTTTATTCCGCCCGCAAAATTATTTTTCTTTATTTATTTTGCGCAGGTATACAATTCTTTAGGTAGTTCACTACGCTTTTTTATTGTAATTCATGAAGTTATTGAATAGTAAATTATAAATTTTTTTTTTCTCAAATTTTCAAATTAGAAAAATTTATCAATACCTATTATGTGCTTCAAATTTTTTATGTACACGTTATTAAAAAATAAAAACTACCTGTATTTGATTTTGGGTAGAAGGTAAAAATAAAGAAATTGGATTTTTTTCTTTTTTATCTAAGTTTTTCCTCATTCACGACCATAGCTCAATGGCTTTACTCAAGCTTTTCCCCATGAATCCAGCTAGGGGAAGGCCACATATTTGGAGCAACATGAGGAAAGAATTGAATGAGGTCTGGATATTAGCAAAGTTGTTCCAACTTTCACTGTATATGCTCCT